>JXSR01S021672.1:11981-25984 GCA_000969725.1 Ophiothrix spiculata | reverse complement strand
ATCCTGTGCGAGTTTCACGAAAATCCGTCGAAGCATATACGAGAAGTAGCATATTTACGAAAGTTGGACGATAGATAGACCGATAGACATAATCATGGTTAGATAAACCCAGGCACTATGTGCATGGGTTAAAAATGGAAAATTTAGCAGCCTATCATAATAATAATAATAATAACTGGTTTTTGTATCGTCACAATCATTTCACTTCATGATTTTTTTACAAGCGCATATCCTATCGGTAGTTAGATTGTAATATGTACCCTTTATGCAGCTACCCATATCCTGGGTTGGGGCAGACTATTGCACTTACCCATATCCTGGATGGGGGCAGACTATGATGGACAAATCTGGTGACAGTTTTAAGTGCAGGAGGAAGACCGGAGTACCCGGAGAAAAACCTGCGGAAGCAAGTATGGACTGAAAACCAAATGCAGCGCCAGGACCGGGGATCGAACCCATGACAGTCCTATGGGCTCATTGGTGCAAAGCGAGGGAAGTACCACTACGCTAACCCGCTTCAACCACTGAATAAATCAGTCCTGGCATTAATTTGAGGTGCTGGCTTTATAAGCCGTATCTATAGTTCTTGTGAGCTACCAATTATTTGGTGCAACAAGTCTTCATAATCTAATATAAATTAAATTATCTCCAGGAGCTTAGTTTGATCTTTTATCTGGTAAATCCATCTGAGGTACCAATTTAGGATTAGAAAACATAGGATAGTCACACCACCATCAAAGAATGATATATGTGACCCGTCATATCAAAGGTACTGTAAAACATGTTAATTTCGAGAGGTATTTAATTTCGCGAATGAAAAGAATTCGCGAAATTAAATCCTCGCGAAAATTTTGCCCAAGTTCATGTTTGTTTATTAACAAATGACCTAGAGCTCTTTTACATGTGTAAAACACTTTGTTTTTATGTCAAGCAGCGTTCTACTAAAGCTCACCCCTATCTTGTAATGGGAATGGTCCATTTTTGTAAACAAAGTTGTCTGGCTAGCGGTCGGCAATCGGCAAGGTCGAAGTAGGCTATGCAGTGTCTGATTGAGTGGGGTTTGCTCGTAAAAGTTTTGATTTATTTCTGCAACATGGCTGTTTGCTTTTACAATTGTTTATACACATCATGTGTGGAGCCTTTTTTCTTGCAGATTTTAAAGGTATTATAGTAATATTTTGACAGGAACATAGGAAACTAGAAGATAATGTATGGCCTTCCGAATTCGGAAGACATACATAAATCATCACAAATTTCAATCTCGCGAAATTTAATACTCACGAAAATGTCACTTCTTGTGAATTCGCGAAATAAAGTACCCGCGAAATTTAAGTGTTTTACAGTACCTTAAGGTCGGCATAGTAAATTACAAGATACAGGCCATTGAAGCTTAGCATAGTCAAAAATCAAGTCCAAGGTCAAATTTCTAATTTCATCTGAAACTTTATCTTTCAAAAGTATTCTATCATATTAATCAGGTTAAAACATCAAAAACATTAGCAAAATGTGTGAAAAACCAAGATTAAAATCCTCTTTCCATTCAAGTATTACTCAGTTTAAAACTTTAAAGTTAAACTTGATTTTCTCAGAACTATAGTTTTCTGAATCAGCCCGATGCCTTTTACCAATCTGGATGTAACTTTGTAACCAAACAATCAACAGCCAAAAGCAAGGTGTCATTTTAAAGCTTAAAATCTCAGCTTTTAGATGAGACCAAAAAAATCAATTTTGATTTTGGGCCCCTTAAGGTACCTTTTGATATGACGGGTCACATATTGCAAATTAATTTTCTCTCAATTTGAGCCGTTTATGTGTAAATGTTTGTACCTTTTTGGATTTTACTACACTTTTAAGCTTTATTTAGAGCATTTCCTTAAGTTTTCAATTCTAAGTGGAATCTAGGCTAGTCCCTTTAATTTTACACGCCGTTTTTGGTTACATATCGATTTTTGGTTTAGACACCATTATGGGTTTTACACACCCTTTTTGGTATTTTAGACACCCTTTTTTTGTTGTAATAGACACCCGTATCAATTTTTAAGACACCTTTCTCTTGTTGACACCTTTTTGACACATGGGCGCCCATAGTTTGATGTTACGACAAAATGATAGCAATAATATTGTTTGAAAGCCGACTATGGTTTGGCCCAAAGACATTGAAGACGTTTAATGTCAAATTGCCTACAATGCATTGTTATCATAAAAAATATGGCCACATACGGAAGAGATTCGTTCATGTGTGGCAATGATTTGAAAAATTTAAGGGATTATGACAGCAATGTGGATCAAAGGTTTAAAAGTATGGGAAGATGGAGATGAAAATGAACAACATTTTTTTATGGGGAGGAAAAATGATGATGAGATGATTATGTGTGAGTCAAAAAATTGCAGTGGCGTAGCCGGGGGGGGGGGGGGGGGGGGGGGGTTGTGCAATTGCCCTAGGAATTGCCCCCAGAAAGGAGCCTTGACCCCTCTCTTGCCCGCCCCTGAAAAGTACAGGTCAAATTGAAATTACATAGTTTGCACTCCGTTTTTTAGTAGCATGCATAAAAATTGTCAATTTTTCACTGCAGTACTGTCATTTAACACTCAATTACTACATTTTTCTGTAGTGTTAACAAAAAATACGGTTTGAAATTTTGCACACTTGCAAAATCGTAATATTTTAGAGTTGAAATTTCAAAATTGAGAGGTGACATTGCAAAATTTGGTAAAAAAAGTAGTCAATTTATTCCCTTTTTTCAGAACCAGGACCAAAAACGTCATTTTTTACATAAAAAGTTATGAAAAAATTTGGGGTTGTACCATTTTGTGTCTACTCATCCGGTCCCCCTTTCGACAAAAAGTCTTTGCCTCGCCTTGCCCCCTTGATGAAAATGTCTTTCTACGCCACTGAAAAATTGTGCTGGATTCAATTATCAGCGCTTTGTTGCGGTAAAGAGAAAATCACAGAAATAGTTCAATTTGTAATACGGATTTTAAATGTTGTAATCTTGGTAATGGCGGACTGCCTACCATGCCATATATTTGAGTTCCCCAACCTGATATAACTAATATACTATCCCACATAATAATCATCAGGCATATGATATTATACAAATATTGACTGCTTTGAGGGGCATGGTTTAAATTATTTTCCCGAGGTGATCTCAAAACCATGGATATGCCCGAAGCGAAGCTGAGGGCATATTCATGGTTTTGATATCACCGAGGGGAAATGATTTTAACCATGCCCCGAACAAAAAGCAGTCAATATTCGTTTTATATACCGAATATATAGATTTTCGTCATCTGGTTGGTTAAAAGAACCGATAATGATTTACGATATTTCTCTTTTCAATGCTGACCGCGCGCCGTATTTTACGCGAAATGTATTGAGCGGGCCTAGTTAAAAATATGCCCCGGGCCTAGTAAAATCCATGCCCTCACTTTTAACCAATCAGAGGACAGGAATCTATATATGAGGTATATAATACATGTTGTACACTCCCGCTCAAAAGTATCTCCGCGCACAAACTTTATTATTCAGCCATATCTCAAAAGATGTTTATCCGATTTTCATCATTTTTTGACAGAGTCTATATTGTATAATTATCAAACTAACTAATCCAGAATCGCATTCATTGCATTTGAAAAATATGGTGTGTAATGCACATTACTACTTTCGTCTACAAATAACAAAAATGAGTTTGTATACATTTCTGCGCATTTGTTTTAAAACTTACAACCTGAAAATATTCTATCTGGTTAATAAGGAGGTTATGAAAAATTGATAAGTTATATATTAATGAGATTTGTACTTGTGGTGCATTTGTATGTGGCCCATGAAATCAGCCATTTCTATGGCAATGGAAGATTAAATATTAAAATAGTATATAACATTTATTCATATTGAATAGGTAAGTTTCCTATACAAGTATGAATATTTGTTGATTTTAGGTCCTTTATTATGAAAAATAAGGTGTCTGAGCTGAACATTCTTAATTATGCAGGAATACTTTTGAATGGGAGTGTACTAAGCAGCCTCTATCAACATCAAATGATATAGGCAGATTCGACAAGATATAGGATACTCAGAAAATAAAACTAGGAGCTGAAAATCTCATCCACTACCCTGGAAAAAATTGAGTACAATTCTAGCACAACATTGCTGAGGTGCACATTTGGGACATCATTGTACAAATTTACCCAGGGGGAGGGGAAGAAAGGGTAACTGGGCATTGACTGGGTAACCACCCACATTACCAAAAAGGTGAGACATGGGCAGGTCTCAAGACTTGCAATATAGGGTATCAAAATCGATTTTCATACCCTATATTGGTATCAAAATCGACCTGGTACTCTGCAAATCTCACTAGGGTATTAAATTTAGCTTTTAAGTCTCTGATAGGGTATCAAACTAAGTAAACTGAATTAATGACAATGGTGTCTTTTTGCCAATAAAAGTGCTTAAAATACCTAGAAACACTTCTTAAGATTATTCAAATGGTGTACAAATACATTTTAACTATGATTTCTTGTAATATTTATTTCATTACATTTGCGAACCGTCTCACATAGCGTATTCAATTGAACAGGTATGGTCCTGGATAGGGTATCCATTCGAACAGATATGGTAGATTTATAGTATCAGATAGGGCATCATTTCACACATTATTGCCAATTTTTGGTCTCGCACATGGTCACCTTCCGACCCTGTGGAACTTGGGTGGTTAACGGGCACAAATATCAGTTACCCCCTCAGCACTTTTAGTACAATTCTAGTGCAAAAATATGTACTAGATTTGTACTAAAATTGTACTCAAACTTTTCAAATGTGCACCTCAGAAATGTTGTATTAGAATTGACCTCAATTTTTTTCCAGGGAAATGTAATTTAATTTTTGAGAAGAGCAGCTTGGTTATTTTACGCTTTTTCTTGGTGTATGGTCACATATGTGACCGTTGTTACGGTCAGAGATGTTAAATGACCAAGGCCAAATTCACCTTTCGAGTTCTTAAATGAAATACAATAAATACACTGAAAAGTATTATCTGAAAACTTTCTTAAAACTTTAATATTTGTTTTGGTTTAATTTACAAACTTGCTTGTTGTCTTAAAATACTACTTAACTTACAGATACCGCTTCAAGAACCGCGCGATCCGGATATTATATTCCACGCTATAGTCCGAGATTGTTCATTAATGTCCACTGCATTAAAATCTTGAAAAAACTTGCAGGCGTATTCTTGCAATTCACAAGTTCCGGAATCCAGCTGGCAAAAGGTAAATCCAAAAGTTTCCTTGCGAAATCAAATGGCGATTTCCACACAACAATTCAGCAATCCTTAAACGAAGCTCCACTTGGCTTAAAAGCTGAATCCAACGCACATAATCCACTCGGGAATTAAATATTAAAATAACAGTTTGTCTTTAATCCTCCAACTATCGTTATCTCCAATCTCCTTTCGAAGTTTAATTAGCAAACTCCACTCCTCTGTAAAATTATCCACCAAAATGAACTTCTCCTGAAGTTGTCAAAAAGTTGAAGTCAATTCAACTTTATCTGTATAACTGCAACTTGAATCCATCCACACAAAACAGATCGAGTCCATTTCACTCCGATCAAGTAAAATTCACTTCTGCCCAAATCTGATCAGGCCGTGCCACAGTTTCAACATTTTCATCCAAAATTCCCCCACGACATCATTACCACATTTAACATAATAATTTGTACAGTCTTCAATGTGAGGGATTTCCCCAGCATCATTATATTCAAGTAAACAACTCTATTTCTGAAACTTTGGGGAATTCCCAATGATCACCTGATATTTTCATGCAATCAATTGCCTATTAAAATAGAATGGGAAATCACCTAAAATTACAAAATATGAATCTTTCAGAAAAAGTCCCTTTCTGTAGCAATCAAAGATTTCAATATTAAGCTTTTCTAATTAAACAATTAATAAACAAAAACAAACAATTCAGTTTCACATAACACCGTTCATCCCAAACCAGCCGTAAATGCCACCTCTTGTCATTTTCACTTTTGTTAGTTGCAAAGACCATGCTTTAAGGATTAAAATGACACCTTAATGAACTTCACACCATTTCCAGAAATCAAGTTATGGTCCGTCAAAGTTTGTCAGGGAGTAAAAAGTATAACTGAGATAAACATGTTCAAAGATCAGTAAGCCTTATATTTTATATTGATTGTGTTAAAAATCTGCAGATTTATTTCACATATCTTATCATTTTCTTGAAATGAAACTTTGCTGGTATATTGTAGTAAGTACTAGGATTATGAACCTATCAAAAAAATCAATGTTGGCAAATTACAGCTTTGACATGTATTTTCAGCTGTAGCGCAAAATGAAGTTTCTGGCATTTACGGCTCATACGGGCTGGACAGCCACATATACCAATCACACCGTTTGTACAGGTCAAACTCCGTATATATTGTTAGGGTGAAAACATAGTCGGCCTCCAAACAAAATTTTCGCTACCAAACATTTGGTCGTGACGTCAAAATGACGAGTGACTCCAAACAAAATAACTTCAATACCGAGTTGAGACCAAATAAAATTTCGCGCTAGATTGTACATGTTATTGAATTGCCATATACATTTATACATTGGACCAAATGTTTGTTACCCGTTCATACTTTAAATTCGATGACAAATATTTGGTGACGTCATGGCCAAATGTTTGGTAAGAAAAATTGTGTTTGGAGGTTGACTATGATTTGGCCCTTACTCTATAAATCTCTTGAATAGAAGCCTTATTTCCAGATGTGTGTTTTCACTATATTGACACAAGCAAAATGACACAGCTGATGAACAAAGAATTTGCTTGGTATGTGCCTGGCCTTTAAATTCCAACCCGAGTGTACAAAGGGGTATCAAAAAGTTTTAAAGATCACCAAGAAGAAATACAGCCAGGAGCAGTGTTTCCGCTAAGGTTTTTGAGCTTGCGCCAATTTGAGCAAGTTTGACAAAGTTTAAGAGGTGCTTGCACCAAAATCATGAGCTGTGGCTGAAATTGGCTCAATGAAGCTAGAAAAATATCTTTCTCACACATTTCCAGAAACTCGTTGCGCCAATTGTCACTGCTCCCGCGCCAATGGTGTGCCATACGGTCTTAGCGGAAACACTGGCCAGGATTAATATTTTTTTATGTGACCCTTAAGTCATCTTTATATAAGCACAGTGCAAAGTTTGTAGCAGTCCTCTTTTAAGCCAAAAATGCCCATATTGTGTTTCGCTAAAATCAACATTTTCAGGTCAGCCATGCTTTATTATGTCATTATGACATCATATGTTGACCAATTTCCATTAAAAATATACTATGGTAGCAAATATCTTAACTTTGGGTGTGTCTTCATAGAATTACTGGGCTGTAACCCTTCAAATGCAGGGATTTATTCTTGCCACATATCTTTAATTTCTCCATGCAGTTTATCTCGTTAGCGGAGGCAGGTTCTTGACATCTATCGATACTAGTATGGAAAGTATAAATGTCATTGATTTCATTTTTGCACCATAATGTACACAAGGACAAGTGAACATCCTGACAAAAGTTCAGTGATATAGCTCCTTCCCTTCTTGTGGATCTTTAAAACTTTTTGATACACCCTTGTTCATCAAGCATTATCATCGGAGGCACTCTCTAATGGTAAAAGAGTGGGCAAAAATGAATTAATCTTAATTCAATCAAAAAAAGAGTAAAAACCACTCGAAAATATTATTATGTGTTGTTAGTTACACTCTATAAATAGAAGAGTCACTGAAAATTCACAGCAAAAGAGTAAACAAAAATGAGAAATAAATACCTTTCTAAAAAGAGTTTTCCAGTGGCGTGTCCAGGGGGTGGCTTTTGGGGCTAAAGCCCCCGCAAAGTTGCAAAATCATGTAGAATCACCCTAATTTTGTCAAGTTTTGACACTAAGACCCCGCACAAAACACCAAGCCCCCTTAAGCCCCCTGCAAGGCAAAATCCTGGACACACCAGTATTTTCCCTCATTCAAATCTTTTAAAGATTGGAAATTCACTCGTTAGGAGCAAGATTCATTCTTTCTTTTTTTTAACCAGGTGAAATAAGTAAAAGTTTACTCCAAACAAATAATTGTCCACTCTTCAAAGAGTTGTATGAGGCACAACTTTTTTTTCTAATTTTTTTAATATGGTGTTCACTCTTGCTCTTTCCCACTCATTTTGGAGTGAAATTTTGGCAATTCTCCTTTTCTTAGAATGGAATAAATAACAATACTATATTAGTGGTTTTTACTCTTTTCTGGATGAAATAAGATTCACTAATTTTCCCCTCTTTTACATTTAGAAGCTGAATTGATGCTCTGATTTCTGAGTTCAAGGATTACATCTGAGAGGCAATCTATCAGAATTGTGTTTGCAGCTGGGGGATGTGACAAGAGAAGATAGTGTGTGTATCCCATCATGCATTGCTTCCAATGGGATTGTTTGTATAGGAAACTATGTGAGTAGTTAGTGGTGACATTATGCAGTTATGTCCACGGCAAAATTCTGACGACCTTTATTGAGATTAACTGGTTAAAGTAGGGGGAAACTAGATAAGTCTGTGATTAACCTGCCAATATATTTATAATCTAATTGATCGATATCGATAGATCGATATCACATGACAAGTCCAACTAATTAGGTATCGAGCGACGCCCATTACATCTTTGTTATCGATATTATTTTGACGTTCAATAAAATTTCGCAAACTTTAAGTTTAATTGAAAAAAACCTTCGGGTAATTACAAAAACCTACTAAAGTAACAATTAGATGTATGAAGGCAGAGAAAGAAGGAAGAAGTATCGACTAGCAATGATATTTCATAGAAGTAAGTTGTTCTTTGCAATAAACTTTCTGTGCCGTGAAAATTAAAATGTATTCTTATGTTCCGTGTTAAGTGTTGGTTCCCTGTGAATGTATCATTTTACCAGGCTGAGAAAAATACTCTATACCGGCAAATATTCTTTCACATGGGTTTGTCTTTTATAAGATATGAAATAGGGGCGGTTTGTAAATAGTGAATTATAACATATACCAAATACTGCAATCAAGAAGAAATATAGGATTCAAATAAGGTTTAGAAATTGAAGAAACATATGCCTGTAATGTATTATTTTCAAAACTTAGATAAATTCTTGTCTTGGTAATAATGTACAACACCAGTGTTTCTCGCACCCCTGTAGGACAAATGGAACGTTCGATAATTGGTGCAATTGATGATCGGGATGACTGACAAGCACAAACCGGAGTTAACAAGTGTTTTGAAGCTGATTTACATATGACATCAGTCGCGTACCTTCCGAGGGGTCTATTAAAATGAGATTTGGCATGCCATATAAGGAGGTATCATTCTTGATTGACAGCAAGTATGGCGTGTCTAGCTTGTTTAGTTTTGTACCATACGGTACAGATAGAGGAAATTTAGCATGGCGATCTCCATAGACATTTAGCGATGGGCTGCTCAGATGCTGTGTCAGAAATAACAGGCAGCGCGCATCATTATAACCATAAATAGCTTGAAAAAATCCATGAATAATGTTGAATATATTCCTGATAGTTTTGCGCAAGTATTAACTTATTTAATAAAGTAGTTTTGAAATGGCACGGTGAGAAAGAAATCCTCATATACCTACAACACACAGTGTGTGCGCGAGGTCACGGTGCATTGTTTGCCGGCCTGTGTTGAAGATATAGGAGAGTTGACAATAAGTGCACAATGAAATGTCCATAAATCGAAGTTAATTATTGTAATCTTGCATAATTTTTTGGGTATGTTTCATCACTAACTACTCACATGACTTCCTATACAAAATTTCCCACAGAAAACAGTGCATGATGGGATACACACAATACCTTCTCTTGGATGTGACAGGCTTGTGTGATTTATACGGGAATTAGATCTGCATGAAGTGAGGTACACAAAAGTAAAGCTGAGTTTGGTTTGGGTGGGGAGGTACGTGCCTTTATTTAAATTGGAAAGCTACCTATCTAAATATCAATTTTTAAGAAAAGGAAACCTATCAAATTTCTCAAATTTTATGTCGAATTTATTAAAAAATCACAAATTTTGCACTATTTTGACAATGTGTTTTATGGTATTGAAAGAAACGCCAAAATTGCAGCATTTGGCACACATTTTGATCAATTTTGAAAATACAAAATTTTGCAACGAAAAAGAATTGATTGAAATACCAGAACCTGATGTTACTACCCAAATTTGTTGATTTGTGATGAACAACTCTGTAACGTGTTTGACTATTGTAAAAAGACACTTGTACACACTTTTCTCTGGTTGACACCTTTTTGACACCTATGGTCGCCCGAGTATGAATTGACCCTAAAGTTCAGATTCCTTTTATTCGTTTGTAGTGCGGTTGCGGTGCGTTTTGCACTGTAAAGGCACTGGTAGTTGTAAAATTTTAAAGCTTTAACATGATACCATTCAGCTCCATTCAATTGTGTTTTTAAGGGTACGAGGAATCCACATGCTCAGGAAAATGTGAATCCTAACTATTTTTCAATTATGAAAAGATAAATAGTTTCCACTGCCTTTGCGGGGACTCGAACCATGGATTATGGCGGGGGTTAGTCATGCATTATGAAGTGAGAGATCTACCGCTGAGCTATCAAGGCAGCGTTGAGATGGTGAACTAAAATCTAAAACATAAACATTAGAATGCCGTATTTTTCTTTTGTTTACATAAAATTTGCAATTTTTGTCTCATTGGAATGATCAATTTGTAAGTAAATTATGCGAATGCATATATCAGACAAAATGTAGATAATGTAGATACTAAAATCAGGCTATTTACAGCTCAAACAGGGCGAACTCAGAGTCATAATTCATGCCCGTTTTTTCGGGCAAAACAATGCGGGTTTGTTACATTATCATTCAAAATCAACACAACTCAATTATAAAATATTATTTGTAATTCAATAAAAAGTATCAAGCCTACTCTGTAAAAATGGTGTGTCTTGTTAAGATATGTCTTGGAAAAAGACATGTCTTAAACAATATGAATAAAAGAAAATAGAAGCAATAAAATGCATTTTAAGACATCAAAGACATGTCTTTCAGCAAGTCATGTCTCCCCACTGGTGACAACAGACATGTCTTACGGAACTGGAGTGTCTTGCGTGTAGACGTGATTTGTGTATGAGTGTCTTACATAGAGACATTACCTTTGAACATGTCTTGCAAAAAGACATGACATTGTATCTATAAATAGACACGTCTGAAAATTGTGACAAAAAATGTGTCTTTTGCCAAGGCACCATTTTTACAGTGTACAATCTGTCAAAATTTGAAAACAGGCGAATCGTTTGAACATCATAAAATTTTAAGGTTTCGGCGAAAAAGGTGTAAATTTTCAAAGTAGTTTATTGACGTAATTTTGACCTTGATAATGGACGTAAAATCCCTACTAAAGACTCCTGTATGAACTAGAGACTCTATTACATATGTACGCTAAAAATTGTATTATTCTGATATGTGTAAGTAGGTAAAAAGTTGCAGTAAAGATGCCGTTGGCAACAATGGCACCCATTTAGGGACTGTAGCCTTAAATATATAATACCACTACCAGTAGCCTTAGGCCCGGTGCAGACTCCTCTATTGTATAGAATATTTTGCTTAGAATATTCTATGCTAACGACAAAATGACGTAGATCATCGAATAAAACTGTGTGTTTTATTCGGTCACTACGTCATTTTGTCGTCAGCATAGAATATTCTAAGCAAAATATTCTATACGATAGTGGAGTCTGCACCGGGCCTTACAGTGCAAAACGCACCGCAACTGCACTCAAACGTATAAAAGGAATCCGACCTTAACTGTTTATCTACGTTGTCAAGCAAACCATCTGCACGACTGATCTTCAGTAGATAGCATGCTTACAGTCATGTTCTATAATGTGGTATTTTTTATGTTACCAAGGGGTAGACTTCTTTACAGGCCTCTTTGGCCTTCCAGCCTACTCCTCCATATGTTTTTAAAATTTTGTTTGTGTTGTTTTGCTGTAAATCCTTGGTTTCTTTTTATGTAGAAATAATAAATATGAATATGAATGCTAAATAAGATATGCACATAGATAATAATTCATGCTGATATTCGAACCAATGTCATAATAAATTAATACAAATCTCCTCAACCTCAACTTTAACCTAGGCAATTATTATCAACATAACATAGCATGGTTTGAAAAATTTATGACTAATTATGAGCATGTCTGGGATAGGCTAAATGCTCGCGAGGGAATATCCTGTCTACTGGTCTAGTGTAATGGGAGGTGTGGAAAGGATGATAGCGGAGATAAAATCATCTGGCTAGAAGGGACCGGGTTATAATGATGAAATTCAAGGTTTTAGATGTCAGTTTGATGTAATAAAATGTAAGAAGAAGCTTACAATTTCTTTTGACTCATCTGCCTTCGTTGAAATTTTCACTACTATAGGCAAAACAATAATTTATTGGACAGTGTAGACAAAAATCCACAGTACAGGGTCCCATTGTTTGTGAATGCAACCCCTACCATGGATTTTTGTTTTAAATTGTCGGATAATTGCAATTATTTTGCCTATAAATAGGGGAGGGGTTCTCAATGACACATATGTATACAGGATGCTTAAAGGTTTTAAGTTGCATTTGTGGCTGTCCATTTCTAACGAGCTGTAAATGCAGCAAACTTCATTTCGCGCTACAGGTGAAAATACATGTCACGGTTGTAATTTGCCAAAGTTGATTTTTTACAGATTTACAATGGGCTATTCCAGAAATTAATGGTACACCCCCTAAAGAAGGCATTCATCTTTTTGCTTAACATTTTGGGAATTCCCAGGCTTCAAATATACATGCCTTCTTTAGGGGTCCCTCCTTTGTAATGAAAAAAAAAATGGGAATTCCTGTGCCTTCTTTACTAATTTAGCTGAAAACGGTAAATATTTTGCGAATTTGGACTGAATTTGACAAAAACATGTGAAAATCCCATGCCTTCTTAACCTACATCAAAGAAAATGAAATATTTGTTTTGGGATTTCCCTCTACAAAATATATATGAAAATTTTGGGAATCCCATGCCTTCTTTAGGGGGTGTACCATTAATTTCTGGAATAGCCCAATCCTTGTGCTTACTTCAAAACACCAGCAAAGTTTCATTTCGAGAAAATGATCGGAAATATGAAATGTATCTATATGTTTTGAAGACAATCAACAGAAAATATAAGGTTTGATGATCTTTGAATGTGTTTATTTCAGTTATACATTTTACTCTCTGACAACCTTTGACAGACCATTAATTACTCTTCTGGAAATCAATTGAAATTCATTAAGGTGTCATTTTAATCCTTATAGCATGGTCTTTACAAATAATTAAAAAAGTTAAAAATAATGACAAAAGGCTAGTTTGGGATGGACGGTCAAATTATCGATTGATGGGTTGCCATCACAGACCCAATGCATTCCATTTGCAAATTTGGATGTATTTTAGAGAATTTGATAAGGAAAACAACCAATTAGCTCTATATTGGTTTCTTTTGCAGAAAATAGTATAATATATATAAAATACATTTTAGAGCATTTTGTACAGAATTATCTAAAGATCCCCTCTTACACCCTGTGGAAAAATTTCATGTCAAACCGGTCCACTTTGATGACAAAATTTACAATGGTGACTGATTATTTGTCATTACAATCTCCAATGAAATAGGAATGTGTCATAGATACAACAAATTATCTGTCATACTGTAGACTGTACCAGTATGCCACTTGAAGTGTAATGTATAAGCATGGTATAGAAAAAAATAAACCTGTCTGGGAACTTTTATTGTGCTGATGAGAATTTTCTGTGAGATTTATGAAAAATGCATGAATCGCTATAAAAACTTGCTTGTTTTTGACAGCAATTTGACATTCACCCCAAAATTTGACTCATTTACTTGTATTTCATCATTCAATATTGCCAGAAAAAATCATTTGTCGTCAGAAATTCT
>JXSR01S021670.1:21043-31681 GCA_000969725.1 Ophiothrix spiculata | reverse complement strand
TGGTAGGATATGTTAGTATAATCATGTACTATCGATACATGTGAAAAAAATATATAGTCAGAAAATCAGCGGACAGGATCTAGGCCAGTCCCTTTAACTGCTACTTGGTTGCAATTCCCAGTCACAGTACCCTCCTGGTGCCAGAGTACACTCAGGAGAAATGAGCCCATACTTTTCTGTTTAGTTACTTCATTATTATATCAATGAAGAAACTTGTAGTGTACGGTAGTTAGTAAAGTCTTGCCAAAATGATAAGGAAATTGAATTGCGGAGCTGACATTTCAATAATTCTTAAACTAAAATGGGAACCATCTTAAGATTTTCTATTGCTATTTGGTTTTAGTTTTTGTGCCAAAAATTATGATGTATCCTGTTTTCCAGACACTTAGAGTGATGTTTTGTCATATTTCTAAGTCAAGCTTAATCTGAGATTGGAAACATTACAGTTCTGCCAAAGATGTTTATGCAAAAGTTACGAAAAGTTGAATGATAGAATTTGAATTTGCCTAGTCACAAATCATGGCAATTAATTTACGTAAGTCTGTATTCTGAACATTTTATGAATTTTCTCTTCTCAGATGAGATGGATCAAACTATTACAGTTTCAAGATGAAGGCAATTGACAGAATAAGGCCAAGATAAAAAATTTGTCTCGTTACCCTCAAGTGGAATTTCTGAAAAAATAAGTTGGTTGGTCGGAAAATAATTTTTTAAAAAATGATTTTCTAAAAAAGCACCTAAATTATGAAATTTGGGTGCATTTTCCACTATTTTCAAAATATTTTCTAAAAAACACACAATCTGAGCAAAATTGGATGCTTTCCCGAACCTATTTTTTTAAAAAATTTTGGAATAGGATCGGTCGCTGAGGGCAACACAACAATTTTTTTTTTGGCCTAATGGAAAGTTAAGAATGACTTTAAGTTAAGACTTTGAGTAATAAAGATACTAAATAAATTACTTTTATATATAAAGTGAAAATAAATGGCGATAAGACGATTTAAAAACCCCTTGTTTTACAAACCCAAGTAATTCAAAGTTTGTATTTTGGAAAAAAATTTAGTTTTGTCAAAATCATGTAAAATCAACCGTTTTGGGGCCAAAATTTAACAATTTTGGTTCAACTTTTCAAGAAAATTCTTTGTAAAAAACTCTTCTCTCCATTTTTCATTTTTATCCTCCTGGCTTGAAAAGTAGAAGGGAGATTATGGCATAGTAGTGGATGTCTGCGTCTTTGTCTGCGTCGTCGTGAAATTTAATCTCAAAACAAGTGAATATCAAATATTTTGATACACCTTGAGTAATGTAGTCTAGTCTGAACTCCATTTAATGGAGATAAGCACTATGATGTGAGCACAAAAATGCTCAGCTGACCCTTTTCATAATGGAATTTAAATATAGCAGGTTTTTTTTCCAAAATACTCATCTTGAAAATAAAATTTAGTTGCCAAAAACCTAATTGTATAAATAAGCAGCGGTGGAAATACCCACATGATAGTCAACCCAGGGTGAGGCAACCCCGGGTTGACCAACCCTGGGTTGACTTCCACTTAGTGCGTGGACTCTATACGTAGAACATACTACATTATACTACCATTAAGTCATACGTAGAACATACAACATTATACTACTATTAAGTATATCTAGTCTTAAAATATATCAACTGACTATGATTACCCTGGGTTGACAAATGAACTCTATTAACAACTTCAGGTTGGTAAGTGCGGAAGTGAAGTTCACCAGGGTGGACAGCAGCACCCGTTTGATATTTGGCAGGGAGTGTAGGTCAAAAATACAATAGCGGACAGTCAGCTATGTGTATCTATATGTATTTAGGTGTATATGAAGAAAGATAATACGACACAAGCTGAGTGAGATTTGTCCTCAATGTCATCATTCCCATGCCTTTGTGTGGTTGGTAGGCTTAGTGTTGCGATGAACGTTGTTCAGTGAAATGATCCATCTAATATGATATAGACTGTGTGGGAACCCAGAAATACTCAAAACTTTGATTACCCTAGGTCGACCAGTAAATTCAATAACAACTTCAAATTGTCAATTATGTGAATGAAGATCACATAGATTGAACACTGTACAACCTGCTATAAAATATCACCCATTATGCTGGTTGACAAATGAACTTCACTAATAACTTTAAGTTGTTAAAGCCACTGACTATGATTACCCTGGGTTGACAAATGTACTACATTAACATCCCCAGGTTGTCAATTATAGGAGAAAAGATTACCAAGGGTGTAAATTGCTATAAAACAACTGAGTACATTATGATTTACCTGTTATTACTACTAGTAATAGTATGTTCTATGTATATATACTTAAGTGGAAGACAACCCAGGGTTGGTCAACCCGGGGTTGCCTAACCCTGGGTTGACTATCATGTGGGTATTTCCACCGCTGCGTATAAATAATCTTGTTCACGTTCATAAGAACATGTAGATAGCTTCATAAAAGTTTATGATTTCAACCTCATGATTACAGGATATTTAATTTTAAAAAAGTCTCCTACCACATGTCTCTTTTTAGATAAAGGGCTAACATAAGCAGACTCAGTATTTTTTAAAGTATACAATATACTTCATCTAGGAAATAAAATATAACAACAGAAGACCCATACAAGCCAAATACGAGTATAATCCTGGTTGTAGGACAAATTATGTAGCTAGTTGTATAGGCAGGAGCAGACATTCGGGCGTTTTGTTTACATCCGGGACGTTTGTCCAAATAGCGCGGTGAAAACATTTGCCGACTTTCCATTCAACTCAATGGAGAAAATGCCGGCTCGCGGAAACTTCAATTGATTTTAGCAAATTGTGAAAATATTTCGATTCCAAAATCATATGAGATGTGTGATATTCAAGTCTTAACAAACAGCTCATCATTTCACAAATTTTCGTCTGGCTAAAAAAGAAAGAAAATGATGGGATCACTGGCTGAAGTATTGATTGTTTTCACCGCGCTCGAAGTGCAACGCAAGCTATTTTTAGACCACTGTGCTGCGTAACCGCTGCTTCTTCCTATAAAATTAGATCAAACTGATGCAAACAAGTTATTTGATTCCATATGTCTCCTGCCACATCTATCTTACAAAATAAATGAGAGAAACATGAGTTGGCACAGCAAACATTTTTGTTAATCCTAGTCATAGGAGTGGGAGGATAAAGGAATAAACATCAATGGTGAAAAATTTAACCATCTGAGATTTGCAGACGACATCGTTGTCTAGGGTGAGCATTTCGGTGAAGTGGAGAATATTCTTGAAGATCTCCCAAATGCAAGCAAAAGCTGTGGATTGAAAATGAACATGAAGAAAACAAAAGTAATGGCAAATTCCAAGGTACCCCAGAGATCTGTAACTGTAAATGGCAATAAAATTGACGAAGTCAATGAATACATTTATCTGGGACAAAGATTTAGCCTGAAAGAAAAGAGTCAAGAACAGGAGATAAGGAGGAGAATCAGACTGGGCTGGTGCCAATATGGAAAGCTGAGCAACATCATGAGAGGCGAAATACCATTGGGCCTAAAAAAGGTCTTTAATCAATGTGTATTACCAACCATGACTTATGGAGCTGAGACCTGGGCATTGGCAAATAAAATGGGAAAGAAGATAGCAGCAGCACAACACAACATGGAAAGAAATATGCTTGGAATCACTTACAAAGACAGAAAAACAAATGTATGGGTGAGGAAACAAACTCAAGTCCAAGACATTATGACAACTATCATACTCAATAAATGGAAGTGGGCTGGACATATCTGCAGGAGAACAGATAACAGATGGACTCCGATAATAACATCATGGAGACCTATAATGGATGGGACCAGAAGTAGAGGAAGACAAAGGGTGAGATGGCGGGACGAAATAGATGATTACTGGGGAACGGTACAGTGGAAGGGAACAGCTAGAAACCGGTCATTATGGCAGAAACATGCTGAGGCTTTCGTCCAGCAGTGGACCGACAACGGATGAAGATGATGATTCATAGGACCATGAAGCTACAATCTTTGAAAAAAAAAATGGGACACTTTGGGTGTTTTTACGATAAAATTGTTTATAAAAATGTAATTTTTACACTATAATTTTTGAATAAAGTTCAAGGTTTGGCTTTAATCCTTCTTTAAGCCCAGGTCGCCCCTCCTCCCCACCAAGTTAAACAATGTTGAGAGATGCTACAATAAATTTCCTGCCATTGGGTCTCTCAACACTGAAGCAGGAGAGGGGGATTATTAACATTGCCATTGAAAGTGTCCCAACAGTTTTTTAAAGCTTGTAGCTGTATAAAATGTCCATGATTTGAAACAGGTGAAAACAGGATATTTGATTCAGTATGTCTCCTCTCTATAAGATAAATGGCAGAAAAATGAGCAGACTTGGCAAAGATTTGTGAAAGTATACTACATCTAGGAAATAAAATGTAATATAAAGTATGCTCATCTAGGAAATGAAATGTGACAACAACCAAATCCTATAAACCAAGGATAATCTACGTTTTAAGACCATACAGCTAGGTTTATAAAATGTTCATGACTTAAAACTCACGAAAACAGGATATTTGATTTGGAGTTCCATATATGTAATATGTAACTTGCATGATCAGGAAGAATGACATGGCATGACTTGGCAAGAAAAACATGACTGCTTGACATCGAGGGATTATAGGCGTCGCAGGAATTCAAAATCATGCAATTTTGAAAAAGAATTATTTAGGGACCATCTATAATTTATGGAAATGCTCAGCTTTTTAAAAAAGTACATTATGCTATGTACTTGTATAGAAGCAGGTGATATAGCAACCCTTCCTTGATCTTACAGGATTAATTCCTCATTTTGATCCTTGGTTCTCGCATCATATCTGTATGACTACCAGTTAACTTTTGTTTCCTCATGTTTTCCCCAATCATCTAAAACTGGTAAATAAATTAGATGATCTTCATGAAAAGCAAAACACTGAATATACCATCTTTGTTTGTTTGTGGCCATGCGTTATGAACTGGTGCACTGACGTTGGGGAGCTGCCCTTCTGCAAGATTTTGGGGGTTCTTTTGAAAATGTTGGGCCCTTTTCTTATACCTACCAAAACTAGTAAATTATCTATCAAATTAAAGCCTTTGACAAGTACTGTACAATCAGTACTGTGTACAATGACACCTTAACCATGTATATGTAGTATACATACAGTTCAAGAGAACTTTGGGAAGCAGAGGACCTGATATGTACACATTAGCGTGTCCAGGAGGGGGGCTTTGGGTGCTGAAGTTCCCTGCACTTTGTTAAAATTAATGCAAAATCAGCCGATTTTGGATGCTTTAAGGCTTCAAGCCCCCTGCAATTTACTGAAAGCCTGCAGGAAAATATCCTGGACACGCTGGTGTATACATGTACGTATATCTACTCAGGCAAATTACTTATCAAATTAAAGCTCTTGGTAAATACTTTCTCTTATACTTCACCATATCATAAAAATACCATCATTTTGAAATTCTTTAAAATTTCCTGTCAGAATATGTATACTTTTCCTATACCGGGATGAACAGGAATCAAGATAATTCTTTTTAATTGGCACAATTTTCATGGTAACATTTTCTCAAAGCATGGCCTAGCTTGTTCGTTTGTTTATCCAGATTGGTCCATAGGGGTGATACAATCATAGAATGCCAGCCCTATGCAAAGAGCAGGAGCTTGATAGTCCATACAGGACTTATCAAACACCATGCTGGCTAAAGGCTGCTCCCAATTCAATTTAGCAACAAATGCTGTATAATTTTAGTCTTAGCCGTTAATGCTTTTTATAACATAGCCCAATTTTCTGTTCTACTCAACAGGTCAAGAGACATTGTACTCAAGCATAACAGCCATGGTAGGAGAAATCAGTTACGATTGGCTGTCCAAAACACTCTACTGGACGGATTACTGGGGCAACAAGATTACAGTTGTGAAAGTTAATGATCCGCAAACAAATAAAACCATTGTCAGCAATCTGCTGACACCTCGCTCACTTTCTGTTGCACCATTAGATGGGTAAGTACCTCTGTTGTAAGGCCAAGATTGGTTCACTTGTCAACTTTGTGCACCTTGTACTATTTGGGGCACAATTGAAGCAAAAGTCAGATCAAATTTGGCCTGAACTATGCATAACAAAATTAACATTTTACTAATTGATTCACAGTCTGGAAAACAACGCATAGGGCCAAATTATAGTTCTTTGAGCTACCAAATATTTTGTGTAACAAGTCTTTGTTATCTTATAATCTAGTAATATAATTCCAATGCATCTTCTAATCAATAACGGATAATTGGTGAAAATGTTTGGTGATTTACAACACCAATTATCTGTTGTTATTGATTAGAAGATACATCAAAACATTTTCACCAAATAAATTTGGTGAAAATGTTTGGTGATTTACAACACCAATTATCCGTTATTGATTAGAAGATAAATTTGGTGAAAATGTTTGGTGATTTACAACACCAATTATCTGTTATTGATTAGAAGATGCATTGGAATTATATTACTAGATTTATAAGATTACAAAGACTTGTTACACAAAATATTTGGTAGCTCAACATTGCTCAAAAAGAACTATAATTTGGCCCATAGAATGCATTGTGTCCATTAAGGGCCAGTTTTTACTTTTTATGGGCAATAATATATATGGTGCGACCAAGGAATTTTTATAGGGGAATCATGATACGCCGCCATCTTGTTTTGTTCATGGAACAGAGGTTATTATACCTCCAGACATATTCTGAGTTTGGCCCGAGAGCAAGGCAGATCGCGTAAATTTTCACTTGACGCATACACAGTGTGTGCATTTTGTTTCATACGCAAACAGTGTCTGCATTTCAAGTTGCGTGTATTGCAACTTGCTCTGATCAAAGTATGCCTAATTTCCCGCTAATCCGCTGCAAAGACTCTCGAAGTGAGGCACACAGAGCCGTAAAATGCCGGAGGTTCAATAACACACCCTCCATGAGCAACAATCCAAGATGGCTGCCGTCCCATAGGTTTCACACGCCGGAGAAATCAAAATGGGGGCGAGTATTCCCCTTATTAAATTCCTTGGGTGCGACAAGTATTCGCTCTTTGAACATTTCCAATAGCTCCCAATCAAAGTATGCCTAATTTCCCGCTAATCCGCTGCAAAGACTCTCGAAGTGAGGCACACAGAGCCGTAAAATGCCGGAGGTTCAATAACACACCCTCCATGAGCAACAATCCAAGATGGCTGCCGTCCCATAGGTTTCACACGCCGGAGAAATCAAAATGGGGGCGAGTATTCCCCTTATTAAATTCCTTGGGTGCGACAAGTATTCGCTCTTTGAACATTTCCAATAGCTCCCAATCTATTTTCTAATAATAACGCAGGTTTGATGATGGGATATCGAAAACTACTCCATATATTTTTTGATTATTTATATGATCCCTATTGATCATATAAAATATATATTTCTCCTCTTCAATTACGCATTGTAATGTAAATAGAATAGATATTGAATGATTAGCGGATGCTAGGTGAAAACATATGGCACAATATGGTCACTCACAAAAAGTATAAATAAGGCCTAAGGCGTTTTCTCTGAGAAGCAGTTGGTTACAACAAGTATTTGTTTCATGTATAATGAAAATTCAAAACAATTGTATGCGCCCATTTCTGTGTATGAAATCTTCAGTGAACATTGACCGCACTGCCCTTTACTAACGAATGCACAGCATGAAATGCTGTGTTACATGTACGCTGACAATTAAGCAGATGCAAGATGTAAAATCAAAATGTATTAAATTTATTTAAAAATGTCCATTTCCAGGTACTTATTTTGGTTTGATGTTGCCACACCACCAATCATCGAAAGAAGTTGGATGGATGGAAGCAATCGTGAAGTCATCGTGTCCACGGAATTGTCCAGAGGAGTGGGTCTTGCTGTAGACCACCAAACTAAACTTCTGTATTGGAACACATATAGTCAGGTAGTTTTCTAGTCAGGTATTTATTTGGGGGATGATAAGAAAGTTTATGTTTGTCATTAATGGCAATAATTGTACACCATCTTTTTTTTTTCTTTTTTTTTGAGCGGGGGGAGGGGGGCATTTTTAGAACTGTTAATTTGAGCTTGGTCTAGTTATAAAGTGATATCGTGGCTAGTTAAAGTCGCATGAAGAAAACCTTTTCATTTTTACGTGTCTGGTGCGCCAAGGTAAAAGTTCAAACGCAACTCACACGATACTTACGAGCTCGCGTGATTTGTCTGTTCTGTTACTGTGTGACTTGATAATCGATATGATTGGTTTGTAGTTCATGCACGGTGCAATTTGGTCCTGCCCAGAATGAAAAGGTTTTTCAGATGACTATAGATCAATCTGTTTGTCACTCTTCAATTCTTTAATTGCAATTGCTATTCTGAAAGTCTCAAGTAGTAATTTCAATTTACTTTGAACTGTAGCTCAAAATGAAAAATACCCACTTTATTTGAGGTTGGGGATGGATGGTCATATATAAATTTTGAAATGTAATGGCTCACCCGAAAGGGGGCACTTTGCAGTTGATATCAATTTTGATTTTACCATTTAACACTTAAGTTACCAAGGTATTTCCCACCCGGACCCCTCCCCTTAAAAAACATCCTTCCCGTATGAATTTTATGTTGAAAGTCTGGTCAATGATAAAGCATGTAATAAGGACCAAAATACAGAAAAAAAATTGAAAATCAGATGAACCGTTTCCAAATGGCGGCCCAAAAACCATTTTTTGTGTCGCGTCAAAAATTTTCCTGCCAAAATTTCAAAAACTCATGAAATTTTGCTCAAATTTGCACATTGCAAGTACAATTACATTGTAAAAAAAAATTAGAAAAAAATTATTTGGTTTCGATTTTATGGGCAAAACAAATTTGAACAGCGCCCTCGAAAAATCACTTTATGCTAATTAGCACGAAAATGACTGGGTCGATTTGAATTTTTTTGCCACTGAGGGACCCGCTGCGTTAAGTTTGACAATTACATGGAGCGGCGATGTAAAGTTTGTTTGCGTTTTCGCGCTACGCGCTAAAACCTGTGGTAGGGCCCCTAGGAACCCCCACCTTGGTCACTTAAGTGTTAATCTGTTACAGCATTTTCGAAGCTTTAAAATGACACCTTATTTGTTGAAACTGATCAAAGTGATCAATTTTTTAGGACAGAAAATTTGCTGGAATTTTTTTATCACCGTATTTTTTTAAATTTTTTGCTGACTATTTTCCAGTTTGTTGAAAAGTGTTCCTTTTCAGGGTGTGCCATCACATTTTAAGCTATATTATGAGCCATTTATGAGCTACCAAATGTACATGTATGCTCTACCAAGCTTTTGTTTTTCAATTGATTTTAATGTGTATTTGGAGACTTGTTAATGAAAATAATCAAACATTTGGCACCTCACAATTGTATGTCCAAATATATTATAAGCATTTTCATCACCAAGTCACCTTTATTATTGGATAATATAATGGAATTAATTGAAGTGTTTTTCCCAAAACTCGCTTCAATTGTACAACAAAAACTTATTGCACCAAACATTGAGCATATGTAGTATGGATCGGGTCTTGTTGAAATTGACAAAAACTTGGCTTTTGATGGTCATATTACCTATTAATACAATTAACAAGGTTGACATATGATCTCTTTATTCCTTATCAGTTGATGAGAATTCAACGGTGTAACTTTGATGGAACCAATCGAGTGATCTTGAATATTCAAAATCTGGGCACACCTCTTGGAATTGAAATATTCCAGAGTAAGTACACAAAAAACTGTATGGGTAAATAAATTATTTGTTGAACAAATGTTGATGATAAAGTAATACTGACGCTTGGTCCTAGTGGTTGTGTGTTGAATGCATTTATGTTTGGGAGGTACACTTGATGTTTTGCAATTAAAGGAGCTTGGTCCGATTTTTCAAAATTTAGTTTTCAATGTAATATGAAAGATGATCACTAAAATGGTGTAAGTTTCAAATTTCAGGTGAATCGGTCAAACCGTTTTGATTTTATGGGCAATTTTGTATTTCAAATTTGCCTATACGTTACTGTATAAATTAGTTATGGTTACCATAATTAGACACATTTGCATACATATCTCCAATACGGTACATAGCTGAGCCGTGAAATTTCATATTGGTTATGAGAAAAATATGACCAATATTTTGGTACCAAAATCTCAAAAAGTTTTAAAAAAAGTTGAAGCAATCGGACCAAGCTCCTTTAAACGCACTCCTTGTGTGTTGACTTGTTCAACAAATAATGTTTTGCCTATTTTAATATAATTAAGTTGAAACCATATCCTTGGGACTACTTCCATTGACTGAAATTACGGGTATGTGCCGCCCTCGAGACCGCCTTTTCAAGCCTCCTGTTCCGCTCCCCAAGATGCTCTCTTCAAGATTACTTCAGTTCTGAAGACCCCATTTTCAAAGAAAATGACTCAAAAATATGTTTTATCATGTTTGTAAGCTAATTTTGAGCGATTTTCAGCTCAAATAGTCATATTTTTATTTGAAAAAAGCAGTTCCGCAAGACCCTATGTTCGATATCGCGGATCTCATATACCTACCAATTTTTTTTTACCCCCCGGAGCCATATATACTTTT
>JXSR01S021669.1:124001-136120 GCA_000969725.1 Ophiothrix spiculata | reverse complement strand
CCCAAAGCTAACGGAATTGTGTCAAAGTCCTTAATGAGACGTGGACTGAGAAATACATAGTAACATATTGCTTGATTTTAACTAACACTTTACGTGAACTATATGCGATATACTAACAAAAATAATACATGTATAGTATTTTGTATTTATTGCATGTTTTAAGATAGTGTTTAGTTAAGAACTTAAGTTAAAATGGAGCATCATATTAACCCTCGTCTATCACTCTTAAAAAGAAAGGATCAAATTGATCCCATAAAGTATCAAATATGAGCTTACCCTTTTTGGGATCAATTTTGATCCAAAATTCTCCTCAAAGTTGATCTTTTTGGATCAAATACACTCCTTTTTGATCCAAAAAGGATCAAATTTGAGGAGAATTTGGATCCAAATTGATCCCAAAAAGGGTAAGCTCATATTTGATACTTTACGGGATCAAATTTGATCCTTTCTTTTTTAGAGTGTACCCAGGCTATTTTCCACGTCTACCCAAGGGGGGGGGGGTTGCAACCCCCTAAATGGTTTGAACTAAAACCTTCTATGAACTTGATTTTCAATAGATATTCAATTATGGTTCTTCATTACCCAACAATACCAAGTTCACAAAAATCGGCAAAGGCGTTACGTAATTATGACGTCATAAAGTTCGTCCGGATAGGAAAATCGGAATTATGGAAAAATGGCTAACAAATCACAATGTTGCTATAAAAGTTCTAAATATTATATTTTCATAAGTTTTTTTGTTAATAAAGAAGGAAAATAATAATTCTAACATGCCCTGCAAGTTTCAGCTTCATAGCATACATATATTTTTCAAAATGGCGACTTAAAATTTTCCGGGGCCTGACCACCCGCTCCTACACCCGAACTTTGACGGCCTATCCTAACCCGGTGTTATGAAATACAGCGTCCGTGTGACTGAAATGTCCTAGCTATTATTAAATTGTGTAGAACGTACTTGTACATGTACGATCAATAAATCATCGATTACGACTTATTCCGTGTAGTTCAATTAAACCCGGACTCCTGGTTATGGGGGACACTCAGTCTCATCACACCGGCCTTAGTTTGTATCCCCCTAATTTTGTCCTCAGAATGACCGCAAATGATATAAATGCCTGGGTTTGGTTGCTTTTGCGTTTTTTATGCAGCGGGGAAAACACCTTAGGGTTTGGGTGTTACAACAACCCCCTCCCCACTTGGGTAGACAAGGGTTAAACAATAATTATGTTTTATCAAATATTTAAATTCAAATCTGTCTAGTGCGATTTTATGATTTCTATTTTTACTAAACTAGGGTGTTTCTGGATGGTAGAAAAGTAAGAGACCTTGATTTATAAAAAATCTGCCTGTTGTTTCTATCAAGTTTGTTCACTTTTTTCAGCACAGATAGCAGAATGCATGGATAAAACGAAATTACATTATAACACTGTTATGGTTCAATGATATTATAAATGTTATGTTTAAGGGTTAAAAAATACCGAGGCCAAAAGCACCTCAAGGGTTCTTAAAAAACACAAAAATATGCTACTAATTAAGTCAAAAACTTATATCTTTCAGACTTCTTTCTTTTAACTTTATTACTTGCTTTACCACATTAGTGATTTGCCTGTAGTTTTCAATGAATATTTTAATAGACGTTCTGATATACATTATTATCAAACAAGACATGCAAATGATCTTAACATCGTCTTTAATAAAAAATCATTTACTGATAAAGCTATCCGCACAAGTGGTCCTATCCTTTGGAATTCATTATCATGTGAAATAAAAAATTGTAATAATGTGAAACAGTTTCGAAATCAACTTAAGCAAAATATTATTCTTAATTATAAGTATGTTTTTGAGCATGTCCCTGTTTAGTCTTGTTTGGTAGTTGTGCTGTCGGGTTTTTATCTTAAACCAATGTCTGTAACTTTTTGTTGTATTCTATATAGGGATGGACATTCATTTTTGTTCATTGTTCATTTTATTTTCCATAACATAATTACAAATATATAAAAAGCCAAAATAGACACAACAAATTTAAACACGGCTAAACAAAATACAAAATACAGCAAAATTATGGAGGAAAGGGCTGGAAGGCCAGGAAGGCCTGTTAATTACCCTCACCTGAACAAAAAACAAATATATAAAAAGTTCCAAAATACAACAACCACGAGACAAGACAAATGGGACGGGGACGGTGCTCAAATGAAAAGAAAACAGTAAGGAAAGGTACTCAAAGGGAAAAAAATCTAATTATAAGGTAGAAAAGAAATTATATCTAATTGTAGGCAGAAATTAGTTTTTGTTTCAATTTGTTTCTGAATTGCTTGACTGAAATTGAATCCTTTAATGTATTGTCAGAAAATGAGTTCCATAGTCGTGGACCGGTAGTTCTTACAGATTGATCTGAGAAAACTCTCTTATTTTTGTTTAGCTGAAGATGGTTGTTATGTCTTGTCGAATAGTTGTGTATATCAGACCGTTTTATAAAAAAGCTATCAAACGAAGAAGGTAAATCACTCTTATAGTATTTGTACATGAATGTACCTAGCTCTAACGTATACATATCTGTGACATTTAGGATATTATACTTGGCAAAGATTGGAGCGGTATGACTTCTGTAATGACTGTTGGAAATGGTCCTAATGGCCCATTTTTGAAGTTAAATAGGTTTGTCTAAATAAGATTTACATGTGTTCCCCCACAGGACTTATTGGCCTTCCGGTCCTTTCCTCCATAAGTTTTGTTTTTTTGATGTTACTTTGTTTCTGTTCCTATGTATTTTTATGTATTTTTTTTATGGAAATAAAGAATCTGAATCTGAATCTGAAAACTTTTGGTTGTACTTACAAGTTGTTTGGTATCTAAATCAACTTGGTCTTAAACACTTCGTTATAAATCACACACATACACCACTTCGTAATCCGCGCGATCCTAGAATATATTATTCCAACAAATAGTCCGAGAAAATGTTTAGTCTTTGAAGCACACAGATTTTGCATATACACTTGCAGTTTTATTAAACAACATATGACAAAAGTAAATCTAAAACGTTCATCACAAAATCAAACGCCGATTTCAACGTAATAATCCAGTGATAACAGCATGCTTTTATTGGCCATATAAGATATAGCTTTGACATGTATCAGAAGCTGGAATGTAAATTATCCATTTTGATAATAATATAACACACAGGCCGTCGTTTATTCTCCAATATAAAACTAACTCCAAATTGGACCAGACAAATTAACATACAAATAGTAGATAAAGCATAACTTTTATTTACATTGAAATGAAAAAATCCGTATGTTAAGGTTCATTTCATGCAATATAGAATGACATTTTCAAACTATCTTAAAAAGGCGAGAACTTTCCATGCAAATATTAAACGGTTTTTGCGGGACACACTGTATTGTATGTGTTCTCATCAGTTATTTGAAAAAACAAGAGGAAAAAGTTCACCTTTCAAAGATTGGTTTTATCAAGTAAATTTAATTATTACGATTTGTTTTTAAGCAACCGTTGGCGTATTACTATAAATTCATTGAAACACATTATGGGTAATAAGTCTAATGATAACAAAACCCTTCAAAATTAACTTTGTATTAACCTTATAATGACATAAAAGACAAAAAGCCTGATGTTACTATATACATTTGTAAGACCCTGAGATCAGATTACAAGTTCAAGTTGATGACACTAACACACAGAAATCATTATTACATACGTCATCTTACACTTAGCAATGGGAAATTAGACGTACTTAAGCCTCAAATTTAAATACTGTGATAGTTAAGCACAACATTTTCTCTCAGGGGATTTTATAAAAAAAATACAACAGGTTGATTTTTTTCACGATGATTCCCGAAGTAATGGGAAAATCACGTTTTATTTTTTAGGAAAAAATAGCGACTAGAAAATGTACAATGTCTTTCTTAAGTAGAATCGAATTTACCTTTGGCTGTTCATTGCTATGCTTGCATAGCTTTTAATTAATGGGCTGAGTTTATATATAGTTGGCCATGTGCCATTAGTTGGGCTTTCGGTAACACAAATAAAATTGGTAAAAACAGGCATTTTCCAGTTTTGCATTACCTTTTAAACAATTTCTATCAGGCTATACATATTGAGGAAACTCAACCATGTTTTTAAGATATATCATGATATTTCACCTTTCATAAGTGCAATTTTACTCGTATTTCTTCATTACATAAATACAGTACCAGGGGTAGCCACCATAACTTCATTATTCCTAGGATTAATGGCCAAGCCAACAAAACTTTCTTCTACAGTGGCAGTGGCATACAAAGTTGGAATTCATTGCCAAATTCCATCAAAGAAATTGAGGAGCTCTCCAAATTTAAACAGGCCATCAAGAAACATCTGGCAGATGCCTTTTGACAAATTTTGTGCAATATTATGCAAATTATTTCCCTTTTAATCTATATTTT
This sequence comes from Ophiothrix spiculata, assembly GCA_000969725.1. Taxonomy (NCBI): domain Eukaryota; kingdom Metazoa; phylum Echinodermata; class Ophiuroidea; order Amphilepidida; family Ophiotrichidae; genus Ophiothrix; species Ophiothrix spiculata. The sequence goes on along the minus strand of JXSR01S021669.1, from coordinate 131,684 downwards.
ATTTATATTTATTTATTTATGCTTGTCTTGTTCTGCTTTTGCTCCCATCGAATAAGGCCTTTATACTCAAAAGGACCCCAGTGGAATTAAGCCTTCTTTTAGAGGCTTTTTGGGCTATCCTTGGTACTCTCTGGTAATTTTTAAAATATTCTCACATTTGTCGTGTAATAGTCTTCAACAGACCGTTTCTCTTGTAGTTTTAAGTATTTTAATATCTTTATGCTTCTAAATGTGTAATGTTTTATATATGTCGAGTACTGAATAAATGAATGAATGAATATTCTTGAAGGCGCTACCAACATATCTGAACACATGATCCGATTGAGTTTAAAACAACTGGTATGCACAAATATAGTGGCCTTAAAGTATAGCTCTACTTCTACTTCTACGCTTATTCTCATCAAAGCCTTTTCAGCATCTAGATGAGCTCTCTGGTCCTAGAGAGATGATATACTTTTGAAGGTATAGTGACTATGCACTCTGGTCCTAGAGTAGATGACGTATTTTTTGACATACGGTCACGGTTGCCGGGGAAGGTTCCCCTACTCTTATTTCGAACGGCCGTAGCCTAGCCCGTGACGTTCTTTTACATCCGACAGTGTGTCAGGAACACTTCAAATGGGACCGACGGCTTTACGTGCCCTCCGAAGCACGAAGCAAGTAGAGCAAAATTTCTTGCTTAAGGAAACAAGGAGACGTACCGAGAGCCGAGACCGGGACTCGACCCCACGACAGACGCATTCATTTGATTATGAGTACAACGCTCTAACCACTCGGCCACGCTCCCCTCTATGTCCAGAATAATCTGTGACTAATAATTTAGTTCAAAATCAACAGTATGTACTTAGGTAGTACGTGCCTAAGTAGGAGAATGAATCAGGTATAGTAAACTGAGCTATCAAATCAAGTGATGTACCATTTAAGAAAATAAGGAAAAAATATCAGTGCTTAAAGCGTTTAAAATGACAATGTGCATGTGCATAAACGTCTCTGTAAAATTAAGTTGCGCAAGATCTTATACATTCAATCTATGCACCTTTTATTTTCGATGGGCTAACAAGGTCAAGTATGACTTGAAGTATCGGCAGTGATATCTAATGCATTATGTGCGGTAGAATTTTTATTGGATTGCTTGTGTATTTTTAAAAGTTAGATACTTTAAACTAGATCATTCTTATTTAAAGAGTACATTAAGGGATACGTTCATGCCTTTGAAGACATATCTTTACCAGAATGTTTATGCATTTGCAATAACTTGATGATGGAGTGTTTTGAACCATATGAAAGCCCGTATCACAAAACAAATGACACATTATTAGTAACATTTAACTAAATTTGCAAAAAATAATCTAGTTTTATAATATCAGATTAACCAAAATGAAACCTTAAGAACGGCTGCTTTACCGAATAAGCAGCAAATTATCTAGGATCCTCCCAGAATCTCAGTGCGTATCCCAAAAATGTTGCTTCTCAAACAGTCATTCAGATTAAACTAGTATTTTTTTCAATGTGTGTCTATTTATGTACTGTCCTGTCCTTCTTGTGTTGTCATGTTTCGTAAAGTTTTGTGCCGTTGTGTCCTTAACATAAATTTTCCCATTATATATAATTGTTTCCACTTGTGACTTTAAAAACGCAAGGCTTTAGCATGGGGAGCTTTCTAGAAGCTTGAGCGTATATGGAGAAACTCCAACCTTCCATTTCATCTAAGCTCAAGCTATTTAAGATCAATGCAATACGATCATCATATACCGGTATTATGCGTTATGTAATTTTATCATAAGCATGATGATGATGATGATGATGAGTTTAGAACTAAAAGCTTCTTCCAAATATTGGCATGTTTCAATTTGCATACAGCATAAACTTGTTGTTAATTACTAGTTTATTCAATTATTATACACCATGTAGATCAAACTGATATTGTACAATAGTATTGTCACATTATAATCTACTAAATTGGTCATAAATTTTGATTTTTTCATATATAAGTTTTCATATATAAACATCCATCCAATTTGAGAATTGTTTTATGACTTTATATGATCGCAGGTGACTTGAGAAACGTGGAAATGAAAGAATGAATTGAAATTCTTGAAAGACAGGTCAATTGGTGTTAGGTTTAGATAAGGTTAAATCAAACAAAACATTACTAAGATGCAGAGTTAACAAACTTTGTATTTGTGATGATAGTCGAGTTGCATTGTGTTAGGTCCCTGCAAACTGGTTGGCAAATCTGAGCAAATCTGGTGTGATTTTATGCAGCGTAACATGCACGTCTTAGTTCCATCGGTGAAACCTTAAGATGGTCAAGTAGGATTTGAAGTACTGCCATTGATATCTGATACAATCCATTAAGTAGTGTTACTAGTCCGATGATTTGAACACTTTAAACTTAAAGCTAGAACTTGATGATTTGTATGCAAGCTAAAACATAAGGATGCAAGTGTCCCTATATTTAATTTGAATTTCTTACGATTTGTGACCAATATCCAATATATTTATTGTTTATATTTTGAATTACGATCCAATTTTCGAGGAATAATTATCGATCTTGATTGAATATTTCATGATTGAGCCATACAGAAAAGATTCATTTACGTTTTACGTTTTATATTGGTAAAGACCAAACAGTCAATTTGCCAACAAAATGATCAAGTTCAACAAAATAAACGGTACCACGTTTTTCTTTAACCATTTTAAGCAAAATTTGGCAGTACCAACTGGAGTCTATATACAAAACTCTACAAACATATTAACTCTAAAAGGCAGTTTCTATTTTGTTAATTCATTCAGGCTTAATCTATTTACTCCTAAAGTCACTCACTTTTTAACAGTAAATATTGAAAGAGAAAATAAAGTAACGCCTAACAACCCCTGAAGTAGATTTGATGAATTGCCAAAAACACCGAATAGCACTTTGCCTCAAAGAACCACCTTCAAACTAAAACCTTTTTCGTAGCTTGCCTGATTAAGCTTATGCTAGATCCTTTTTATATAATATATCGTATCTACGACTACCTTAAGGGCCTGTTTATTTCAAAACGAAATTTAATATAAATAGTCGTTTGTAATACTTCTTAAAACTTACAAAGTTCACATGTTGAATACACGTTTAATGAATCTCGTCGGTAAATAGAAGATTAGATTACAACTCGAAATGGGAAATTTGATAGACATGCACAGCTTTATCAAAGAAAGCATGATATTTTCTAAAACTAATACTTGTTTGGTCTTTTGTGCGTTTGTAATAAATATAAAATTTTCAATTTCTTAAGTTACCTAAAGGTGTCCAGATGTAGTTTTTTCCTCACAATTTACGTATATTACACATTTATACAGGGTGGTTCAAAAAACTCAAAACCCAAGTTCAAAGTCATTTTTACTTAGCAATTGTACCTCTATCATCTTCAGTTGGCAAAGGCATCATGTGGGATAGGTTTTTAACCATTCCTGCATTTTTGGTCAAGTTTTGAGCATTGGTTTTTAAGATACAGCCCATTATAAAAATATTGCTTTAAAGTGGCTTGTCCACGATTGCTTCTCTCTCCTTCTGGCTTAAACCCTTCAATGGATTAACAACATTGATGTGTTATCAATTTAAGTACTCTAACCTGCATGTACTGCACTGCACGTTGTGTTACAGGCGTTCCTTGCTTGAATTGAAGGCGTTTTCAAGGCATTTTCCTGGCTGATCTTTCAATGTAATTTCGTCACTTTACAGCACCTAAGGACCTGAAATCTATCTGACAACGATTGAGTGACTTAGTCCAACCACTCTGTTGGAAAACATTTACCGAAGACGACAGAACAATCAAAAACATACAAACTATCAAAATTATGTGAGCTGGAGTTCAGAGACCTCTTGTATGAACCTTTAATCTGAACTACACCTTTACGTTGCTGAAACTGGGGCTCCATTATCTGAAGCTATGTTTAGGTACATCATTCAATTAAAAATTGATGATCAATCACTTTCAGATAAAACATGCGTAATTTATCCTGAAGTACAACACGTGTGGATCCAATTACGGTGCATATCAAGGGGAACAGATTGAAGAGAAAAACGAAGAAAAGCTTTCGTGGACAAGCCAATTTGAAGGACAATTTACATAAAGAGCTGTATCTTAAAACCTAATGATGCAAATTGCATAAAACTTTCAGGGATTGTTTAAAAGGTATTAACAATGATTCCTGTGCAAATTCAAGTTGATTGAGGTACAATTGCTGTCTGAAACGTCACCTTGAACTTGGGTTCTAAGTTTTTTGAACCACCCTGTATTGTATTAAATAAAAAAGATCGTACCGTTGCATTCGAAATAATTTATGATATTTATGTGAGTTGTTTATGTGCATTTTTCCGTATACATTGAAACTATCATCAACAAAAATGCTCAGTATCAAACAACGTTCAACGTAAAATTCATACCGGAAGGGTGTTTTTTTAGGGGGGGTCCCTAGGACCCCCCCCCCGCCCCCGCCCTTGGACACCAACGGGTGGGAAATACCTTGGTCACTTAAGTGCTAAGGATAACTATTTTGTACAGAAATTCGACCTATTTTTGTCCCGATCTGACTTTAAAATTATTTCCTTGCCTACACCTCTACACTCTTATTAATTTATACAAAGTTTATCGTTTATCATGATGTATTCATTTGAAATCAACTGCTACGCACAGTTGTTTGTATATTTAGCAGGTGTTCATGAGCATTTGTTTTGAAGCTTCTATTCAACTTATCACAAATATGTGAGAATAGCCAGAAGACAAAATATATCATGCTTCAACTGAACTGACTGGGAATCAATATCGTAATGAAACAAAGTGTTGACATGCCACACCATCGTAAACGCCTCCGAGATATCGGAAACGGTTTGAAAGTCCTTAATGTCCTGTGGTCAGGAGGAAACTTATAAACATTGCGCTTGAATTAGCTTACGCTGGGAAGGAGATTTGTCATATTTTGTTTACATCCAAAGTATATAAACGCTGTTATTGCGTGGTATAAAACAGTATACTATATATAACAATATTGCAGCATTGTGGGCAAAGTAAACTTCATTCCAATGTTTTGTTAATTTCATTACCTGCAACTGCAACCTCTAAGAGCGCTGAACTTGACCAGTCCCCATTTAATCTACCGACACCTTGATCATCACGCTTACTTATGAACAGTGGAGATATCTACGGGACAACTTGATAGCAGTGAGTTTCTCTTACAAGAAAATTTAAATCACTCTCAACTATAGCATAACCGTGACTCGCAGGCGGTGCCTTCCGCACCGTACATCGTAAGAGCGTTCCTTGTTAATTTGACTTTATGCAACATTTTCCTCCTTCAGCGACGATGGTGTCTTACAATAATCAATCAACAGTTCAAGAAATAGAAGATTCAATTGTGACAATATTCCGAGAAGCTGCTCAAATAACAGATTGCATATAGTAACTAATTACATTAGTATTATTTCTCCATGTATATTAATATTTTTCGTGTCTTGAAAATAATTCTGATCATGAGTCATGAATTGGTCAGAAAAAGTGCAACTCAGGATTAAATATGTACATGTAAAGATCATAAAAGTATACATAATCTCAAAGATCATATCACAATGATACCAAATATATAAATGATACTGACATTGTACAGGGTGTGTAAAAATTATACAGGGTGTAAATTGAAAACATGGGTGTTGATTTTACTCTCTTCATATACCTCTTTTATTCTAAACAGCTACCAACATAAAACAAAACAAGTATGGATTTATAATGATGAAATATACGACTCTCAATAAGAAAATAGAACTGTCCACTAAATGTCCACACTATGACAAATGCAGGGTGGTTAAAATTCGATACTTATTTCAAAATGATTGTATGCTTGCATAAATATTTGGTGATTTTTTATATGACTGAGTAATAGTTAGAAGTAAGACAATGCTCGAGACACAAGTAACACTTAAGTTTCTGTTTACTATGACCATTTTACTGTATTTTGGGTGATCAAACATGCACTATCTCAATAATTAACCTGATTTGGTTTATTTGCTACTGTTAATCCGCACAATCATGGTATTATGCATTAACAACAAATATTTATTGTAATTCATCAACGTTTTCACAACGTACGATAATTGTCATGAAAATTTTTAACATTGCTGAAACTAGTTGTCCAAATACCCTGATAATGAAAAAGTTTATCCTCGCCAAACTATATTCAATACATCACCTACCAGTAAGTTTATGGCATGAAGATATATGTTTGTTTCTCATTAAAGTGTGCGAAAAAATATTCTTGTAGGATTTCAAATTTAAGCAGGACGACTTTCGAAAGATTGGTAATTTTTCACAATTTTGTGTACAGGTCAATGGGCTTTTCCCACCCCTACCGGGTGCACCCGCCAGTCCGACAATGCGCTAGTCCGACTACACAATTTTCCTATACCTTAGAGGTGCGCTAGTCCGAAAATGAAAACCACTGCGCTAGTCCGAAAATACAATGCGTCATTCCGAAAATGAAAACCACTGCGCTAGTCCGACACTGCACTAGTCCGAATTTTTAAATGAAAATACACTACACTAGTCCGAAAATGACATACACTGCGCTAGTCCGAAATTGAAAAACACTGCGCTAGTCCGAATCTAAAAACTAATGCGCTAGTCTCAAAAAATGTACTGTGTATATTTGAAAGAGAAATCCCCTGCGCTAGTCCAAATCTGAAAACCAATGCACTAGTCCGACATAAATGTCGGACTAGCGCAGTGTTTTTCAGATTCGGACTAGCGGCATGTATTTTATTTTCGGACTAGCGCAGTGTCGGAATAGCGCATTGTCGGACTAACGTCGTATATTTCATTTCCGGACTAGCGCATTGTCGGACTAGCGTATTGTCGGACTAGGGAAGTGTACCCACATCACCGCTACCACCTCCCTGTTGAGTCGGCTCACATTTTAAACCATAAATCTCTTAGTATTTGCCCTGGACAAAATCGAGTACAAAAATAGTACAACATTCCTAAGGTGCACATTTGGAACATCATTTAAGTACAATTTGAGTACATTTATATTACACAAATTTGTACTATATTTGAACTAAAACTGTACTATAATTGTGTTCCCAATGTGCACCTTAGGAATGTTGTAATATTTTTGTACTAGATTTTGTCCTGGGTGTTCAACTGTATTAGGAGTTTTTGCATTTGAAAGACAATTTTAATTGGGCATTTTAAAAATTGCCCACATAATGTTACCAAACTTGTAAGTATTAAACCTCTTGAATAAAAGTACATTGAACTTGAGTTTTTATGTTACAACTCCCTCGTATTCTGCAACTTCAAGGCTAGGTTTTTTGCCTATAGTTAAATGGAATATGGTAAAATAATAATAATAGTTAAAAAAAACACAATGCCACATTTATTGAGTTCGATTTTCCAGTTTACGTTTGTAAACAAAATTTTTGGGTCTCAAACAATCAAAAAATCAAGGTTTTAGTTCAGTTATAATTAACAAATTATACTTTACCAAATTCGTTAGGAGACAATGGAAAACTAATTAACCGTGAGCACAACATTTCCACATGAGAGGCTAAGACCATATGTGTACCGCCGCTGCAAAAGGGTCCAGTTGTCGACTCCTACATGTTGCTCATTGTAGCATATCTGATGTATACAAATACCATACATTAGA
>JXSR01S021669.1:90661-101077 GCA_000969725.1 Ophiothrix spiculata | reverse complement strand
ATTTATTTCATATATGGGAAAGTACAAAAGGTACTTTTACCTATCTCTATGACGTTATTTTTGTTGTTGTTGAGATATATTCAAACAAGGTATTTGAAAAAACTATGCTGGCCGACGTCTTTTTGGTAATAGATACCGTTGGGAGAAAAATGTTTCCCACACCATGTACCTGAGGAATTATATACATAACTTTTTTTTATCACAATGAAGTTGATCTTACTAATTGATGCCATATAGTTCCTTTGTGTACAAAATAATAGGCCTATCATAGTTTAGAAGTGGAATTTAAAGGACGCACCATAATAGACTTCCAGTTGGGGTGGGGCTGGAAGACGTTTTTTCTGAAGAAAAAAAAAATACTTGAATCGTAATGTAAAAGAACGAAAAACTGACCCACTGCTTGAACAACAAAATAACTTGATCCACACAAGGTACTAAAAAAAACAAAAACGTGACTCTCATAAATAAATCTATCGTACTATAATAAGGGTTAGGGGCCCAAGCCCGGGGGGGGGGCACTCCCATATATTGACATGCGTCATGCTCATGTAGATAGACCCCCTTTTTTTGCTCCGCTCTCACCCAATGAACCCCTTTTTACTGGGCCGTCACCCAATGAACCCCCTATTATTTTGAAAGTCAACCTTTTTTATGGTGACTCTCATCCATTACCCTGATTTTTCGAGAACCTACACCGAATAACCCCATTTTTTCGCTAAATTTGTGTTTTTTTCGAACATTTTACGAACATTTCGAAGATCAGCGATTTTGTAAAGGTCAAAATTAGACTTATTTTATTCAAAAACTGACACCGAATAACCCTGTTTTTCGCTCTTGCCAATTAATTGCTAAGAAATGGCCCAGTTTTTTGACCCTCTACACCGAATGACCCCCTATTTTTCAATGAATTTCTCACCTATTGCCCCTGCTTTCCGAAAGCCGGTAGGAGCAGGTACGTCACTTTCATATTTGTGTGCGGGTTTCGAGGAAAAAAAAGGGACAGCTCACTGGCAGTCATTATCCGCTGACATATGGTAGTGACCCTCAGGGCTAGACTTTCTCAGTAAAACTTTTTAGAGTCAACAAATATTTTGAGAATACATATTTTATTTTTTCATTGATATAAATTATTTTTTCATAAATTTTCTTGAATGAGCTTATGAGTCTACAGCTTGAAATAAAAACATATATAAATTAATGTTTGTTCTCGTTATTGTGTCAAATATACCCCTGTTCAGGAGTGAAAAGGTTTCTTGAAGTTTTACAACACACACAAATTGCATCATCCAGTTGTTTATTCCATGGGATTGCAACAGAGGTTGATTTAAGCCCTTCCCATCATACAATTCAAACTGTCTCTTCCACAGCTTACAAACAGCTCACTGAGTGAACCAACTGCATAGACTTATATGTAAAACCACTGATGGAAAACTTACTATAGAAAATTTATTATTTTGTCCAACTGTGAATGAAAGAGACCTTCAGGAAGAAGATAATCACAGCTTGATATCAATGCAAACAAACCTGAGTTGGACAGAGTTTTTCATTCCCACAATACAGTTTGAAATAGAGTAAATTCAAACTGTTTACCATACAAATAAATGCAGTAGTGGAGTGACCTTGGTTAACATTCCATGGGGTCTTCTGGTATGTTGCTGTGTGTTATGGGAAGGGCTTAAATCACCCTCTGGGATTGCAATCAAGCTAACTATTTTAACCATGATTAAACTTGTAACAACACCTATAATACATGACAAATTATACACGCTGCATGGTATTTTACGACCATGAATTAATAACACTGTTGAAAATTGCAATGATTTGCTTCTTTAAATAATTTGCATAGGTGGGAACTGACCTTCAATATTTGGTGAATGAATTGTTTGCACATGTGCAGAAGGCTATTCATGTAATACATTGTAGAAAGATGTATGTTTTTTATGTGTGCAAATAAATTGAAAATGTTAATAAATTTCCTACTTTGAGAATGAATATCGATTAGGTCAGGACGTTTCCCCCTGGATTGATGTAATTTTATTACTGTTTTTGCTGTTAAATAAACCTAAATTCAGCCAATATATGTCATGTCAAACGTCATTTCAAGAAGTGACCACTAATGCTGGCCTCCTAAGGTCGGCCAGCAAAAATGGAAAGATCAAAATACGTGCTTATGACAAAAATACTGATACTGATTTTTTACACAAAATGTACTTTGCACATTGCCGCACCTTTCTTGTCAAAATATTGAACATTCATTTGAAATAGATAAAAGTAAAAACATGTAAACGTCCACCCCAAACCAGCCTCTTGTCATTTTAACTGTTTAAAATATTTGCAAAGACCATGTTATAAGATTTAAAATAACACCTTAATGAACTTAACTCGATTTCGTAGAAGTCATGGTCCGTCAATTATTTTTAGGGAGTAAAAATAGTATAACTGAGATAAAGCGTTTAAAGCCCATTATTTTCTGTTGAATGTCATGAAGATATGCAGACTTATTTTATATTTAATATCATTTTCTTGAAATTAAACTTTGCTGGTATTCTGTATATAGTAGGCACAAGACTTGGGAGTCCGTCAGAAAATCAAGTTCGGCAAATTACGACCTTAACATGTATAATATTTTTACCTGTTGCGCAAAATGAAGTTTCTGGCATTTACGGCTCATACAAGATGGACAGCCATAAATGTGCTTTTTGTATATCACTTTACTTTAATATTGCATAACTGGATTCAAAACTATGTGGTTTGAAATTCACAAGTTATTCAAGCTGTTCGTAAATACAGATTATATCGGAGAAGAACGAAGCTTTGTTGAATGAATAATTGTCGACCTTGAAAAACATTTGAGTAGAATATGATTTATTTCATCTAATCCAAGCAAATCCTGGACTCGAATGTGATGTTAGAATTATGTAAAATATGTTAAATGTAGTAACTGAATCCACATTTTTGAATATGGAAATAAAGAATTTCAAATCAGTTTATGCGTCTGAATAAAATAGACAATATTATTATTAAAATGTATTTCAATAACCAATATCTAAAAGCCCTGGGCAATTCATAGAATTGCAAGTATGAGACATATATGCCCTTCTTAATCCTCTCCTAATTATTTTGAGGTAGAATACCTTGAGGACGTAATAAACAGCTACCTTAATATCAACATGTGTCCCTGTAGCCAACGGAATTACTACTTCTGTAAATAATGTCTGTCTATGCTAATCATACTATAATTCACGGGATGGCATGTGGCTGAGTGGGGGTGGGGGTGTGCGTGGGGTGTGTTTGTTAGTTTATAACTCCAGACCCCTTGACCCGATGTGGACCAAACTTGGACCATGTGTAGTAATTGGCCTCCTGAGTGTTCTAAACGGGGTCCGGTCAATGTCACCTAAGGTCAAAGGTCATCTAGGGGTCAAATCTTGATATTAATCAAAAAGTTAATCTAAGGTTATCCCAGGTCATTTCGAAATCACAGCCATAACTTAAAAACCCTTGATCCGATCTGGACCAAATTTGGACCATGTATAGCAATTGGTCCCCTAAGTGTTACAGATGTGATCCGGTGGAGGTCATTTAAGGCAAAGGTCACTTTGAGGTCAAATCTTGAAATTGTCAAAAAGTTGACCTAAGGTCATTCCAGGTCATTTTAGGTCACTGCCATAACTCTAAAACCCTTGACCCGATCTGGACCAAACTTGAACCATGTATAGCAATCGGTCCCTTGAGTATTTTGATTGGGGACAAAGTCAAAGGTAAATCTGAAGTCAAAACTTGATATTGTCCGAAAAGTTGATCTAAGGTCATCCTAGGTCATTTCAAGGTCACAGTCATAACTCCAGAACCCTTGACCCAGCCAAAACCACATTTTGACAATGCGTAGTTGTTGACCCACTGGATATTTCGATAGGGTTTCTGCTCAACGCAAGGGCATCCAAGGTCGAAGGTCAATAGTAATTGGTCCTGCGAGTATTTCAAAGAGGTCCAATGAACTAACGAGGACCGTGCGTTGCGATAATACGAAGTACTATAATAACTACAGACTACATTAAACACTTACACTAGAGGCATGATTCAAATCTAACCCTAGAGAAAAAAAAAAGAACCTTGATTTTATTTAAGTTATTAAGAAATAATTTTTGACTTTTATATATTAACATAAATATTAACGTTATTTAGTTGTCATGTTATGCCTAAATATACACAAAATGATACTGCCTGGCTCAAAATTATATTTACATAATATCATAACAATACTGAATAACAAATTTTGTTTTGTCAAACTAGAACCAGTCATTCTAATTCTTCATTTTGTCTCAATTTGCCAGACTGTTATAAGAATCATTTACTTCGATTTTAGTCTAATATACAACAATGTTATTAACCCTTGTCTTAATAAGGTAATTTTTGTAACGTTTGTTATCAAACGGGGGGGGGGGGGGGGGGGGGTTCCCTCCCCTATATGAAATTCACAATTCAACCACCAAAAGTAAGGTTATTGGTATCATAGTATATGGTAGGGTCTCTTCTTTCTATTGATACCAAAGTTATTAAAATCGGCCAAGGCGTTACGCAATTATGACTTCATGAAGGAAAATTATGTTTCTAAGATGTTCTGTAAGTTTTAGGTCCATACAATGCAGATATTTGTCAAATGGCGACTTAAATATTCTGTGGTGGAAACCCCCAACACCTTCCGACATTGACGGAACACCCTGACCCCCCTAAATGTGGCACCTACGATTTTTTTCCGCTAAAATGACCGCAAAGAATGAATATATCCCTTGGGTCGTATTCGTTTGCAATTTGTGCGACAGGGAATCATCCGTTCGGGAGTGTGTAACCACCCCCCACCCCTTTGGTAAGACAAGGGTTAAACTACGTACATATGCCTCATTTAGATCGTGCAATGAACTTCTGAAAAATGCTTATTGCATTTTCAATCTTCCATAGACACACGAGGTTACAATATCATAATGTTAAAGACTGTTCAACCTTTAAAATGTAATCTAATAACTTATACATATTATTTACTTACCTGGCATAGGAGAAGTACATATTCATCGAGTCCAAGCGAACATGAAAATAAAAGAAATGTATATACACTTATTAGCTAACCGAGTTAAGTATTTTTACCAAATACTGATTTAAAATTAAAAACTTTCTGACAATACTGTGTTACAAAAAAAGATCATTTCCAGTACATACAGGGTGTCCAAAAATTAACTCCCCATTTTAAAATGCTTATAACATTGAAACTAGGATTCGCATGGCAACTATAGACATATGTATTGATAGAGGAAACTTGTAGAATTAATTTGGTACCAAACATTTAAATATCATTTTCAACGTAAATTACGTCAAACGTAAAAAGCCTACTTTCATACCGAGAATAAAAACAAATGTGCGCGTCACATGTAGAGGAGGGAGCAATTTTTGAAGACAGGAGAATCATTCATGATCATTTTAATGACTAATTCAGCGAAACAGCTTTTACAATGTTAATACAAAGATTTTTGATTGTGGTTTTGTCTTAATAATTACATATTGCTCATTAAAATGTTTTTAATTTGTCAAAGCGTAACTCTCGCATTATGCTCATCTTTAAATGGTACACAACAGCAGTACTCCTTATTACGCATTCAAAGTTACACTCACAGGGACATATCAAATTACCTCCTTCTTACCCAGATTAAGCTGCCTAGTATTTCAGAATATGTTCTAGATGGCCTCCTTGCAGATTTCAAAAATATTTTTTACTCTAACGACAAAGCTCTGGACGTTTGTGCATGCGTTCTTCTTGATCTTCCTGTTTTCACTGATGATGTTATGTTTCAGGTCAGGAATAATCCATGGTGTTGGGATGTACTGTCTTTCAGATAACCCAAAAAAGTAATCGAGCGGACTTAAATCATGGGAGTGAAGGGGCCAATGTTTCTTTGTCTTGAGCAATATGATTGTTCATGAAAAAGTTAATTAATAAAGCCATTCTAAACCGTTTAGCTGTATGAGGCCTCATGTCGTCATAGTGACGTTGAAGAACACTATTAACACTGTATGGTATATTGGCTCAACCACTTTGAACTTTCAGACCTTCTTGCTATCTTAGAAGTTTAGTGATTGCATAATGTTTGGTATCAAATACATTCTACAAGTTTCTCTATAGTTGCCATGCGAATACTGGTTTTAAAGTTATAAGCATTTAAAAATGGGGAGTTAATTTTTGGACACCCTGTATTTGTTAAGAAAATCAAATTGAATACAAATTTAAATTAAAAACAAATAAATATGAAATAAATGAGGATGATGTGTCAACTTAAGAATCCGACTCAAGCTTGATGTTTTCTTATTGAGTCTACTTGTCAAACACAGGTTGTATGTCTTTTGCTCTCCGTTACTATAATTCTATACCGATAGTTCTTAAATAACAGAAATACAATGCATTTTATTTTACTTCATGAATTAGTTTTTTAAATAATGTGCTAATCTTTACTTTTATGATTTGTTAGAAATGATTAAATTAATAAAAAGGGCATCGCATTAGGTACTTTAGACATAGTGATCTATAGCCAAATTTGAGTTTCATTGAATTAAAATTTCAACTTATCAGAGGAGAAAAAATAATACTAAAATATAAAATGGGAAAAAAAAAGAAATGAATAAGGGCAATGTTTTTGATAAACCAACATAATTAGGCACCTGTTTCATTACCACAGAGCTGAACTGAAAATCGTCTTTTCAGGAAACTGATTGTGCTATTTCCGATTGTTTGCATGTTTATGTAGTGTCGGGAGATAGATGATTGAAATGAAATATAAACAAGAACAAATCTGCCATATCAGTGAGTTCTGATGTTTTTTATGACACATGCCAGACTTTTTTTCTGCAACATGTAGTCTATAAAAAAAACCTGTAAGAATTGACCGGTTCCTGTAATTTAAGTTCAAACGTAAAATAAAGGTAAGGCTGATATATTTAAATATGTTTTTATTTATATTGCAAATATTATTTCTGTTAGGGTTAGAATAAGCATGTGTTTTAACGCCAGTAACGCAGCATAAAACTGCATCAATCTGTTGGTAAAATACCGTTTTTACCGATTTCTGCTTTTCAGTTACCATATTTTGACAGATTTGTTTTTAAAAAGTGCTTGATATAACGATAAGACGATGGTACCACGAAAATTTTGATAAACTACACGACGCTTTGCTACATGTAATGAGTGTCACGCCCATCCTATATATCTCAAAGAAAGTTTCAAAATGTTTAAGTACATTGCAATTGTTGGATCAAAATAAGCCAACACTCGGCAGGAATGAAAAACATGACAAGCCATGTAATGATTAATTAATAAAAATAAATTCACTATAAGCATACATTCAAATAGAAATAGGTTATATTTCAAAAGAACGTATATTTTTCATGACGAACAGTTTGGGTACAATGTCGATAATACCAACCACACCTTTGAAAAACACGTGTTAATATTGTAAACATTAACGTCTAATAAAATGTACGTCAACAAATTGACACTTTATGTTAAAGAAAACAACACTTGTTTATGGAATAAATTGCAGAATAATTCTCATCGCAACCAATAATACTTTTTCATGTTAGTGTATACATGTATTTGCGTCATCGTTTGTGAAATAAAGAGAAACATTAATCAATTCATATTTTGTCTTCATTCACGTTCTATATGTAATCTTAAATCTCAATATAGTGCGCATTTTGCCAGTTCATATAATGTTTTGTCCTTCGCATACAAGGTATACGAAGTGACCAAATATTGTCGCCTCTGATTTATGACGAATGAAATTTTTATTTTGTCATCTTCTCAGCAAAGTAGATCTGTTTTTTGTTGTGGCGAAGAACATGTTTGGGAGCAAAAGATGGTGCGCCCTATATCGGGATTTGAGAGTATTTTATGTTGATCAATTCTGTTATTTTTCAAGCTTTGTTACAATAGATATAAGATATAAAGCAGGTACAAAAATCTAGGACAAGAGTTTTAACCGAAAAGATAATCAGCAAAACCCATGCAGGGTATTACAAAAACAGCACAAAATGAGCAGAAAGTATGGAAAACACACCATCCCCACCTTAACCGCACCCCACCCCCACAACGCACACTTTAGAAAAAAATGAGAGCAGTCAAATGACAAGCAGGACGTCCATGGAACTAAGAT
This sequence comes from Ophiothrix spiculata, assembly GCA_000969725.1. Classification (NCBI taxonomy): domain Eukaryota; kingdom Metazoa; phylum Echinodermata; class Ophiuroidea; order Amphilepidida; family Ophiotrichidae; genus Ophiothrix; species Ophiothrix spiculata. The sequence goes on along the minus strand of JXSR01S021669.1, from coordinate 92,882 downwards.
ATTTTAATGCAGGGACGTTCCACCCAAATAGGCTCGTGAATATCACGAAGATGTTATGAAGTTGAAGAATTCATGCGACTTTAGTTTGATAGAAGATTTTTTAGTCTATTATTCAAACATGTTGTTACATAATGAACCATTGTAATGTTTATTATGCGTCCAACTTTCAGCTCTTTTTGGTAAACATTTCGATACGTAAATGGAATCTCATCTTGAAAATTGCAGTTAAATTATTCTTGAAATCCCAAATAAAGAGGGTAAACATGGTGTATTTTAAAAAGCAGTTTAATACCAGGGTACATTTTTATGTATACTATCAAAAACTTGGTATCAAAAGTTTAGAACTGTTTAGCTCTGTTCATCATTGTGCTAGATTATGTGATGAGAATGTCAATTAGAGAAGACAAGGACATGCTGGGCGTAATAGTAACACCTCAAAGAAGTCGACGGCTACCTGCAGAAGTCATTACTGAACTAGATTTCGCAGATGACATTGCCTTGCTATCCGACAAATTACAACAAGCTCAAGAACTGCTTACCAGAGTTGAGGATGCTGCTTCAACAGTTAGTATTATGATGAATGCTTCAAAAACCAAATTCATGGCATATAACATCAATACTGATGTTGCACTGTCCACATTAGAGAGAAGTCAACTAGACCAAGTCCAAGACTTTCAATACCTGGGCTCGTGGGTAGATGACTCTGAGAGATCATCCTACCAGGAAGGTAATATATGGTGATTTACCCAAACTATAAGATATAGTGAGAGGTCGCCGCATAAACTTTGCTGCTAACTGTGCTAGACGGCTTGAGGAACCAGCATCTGGACTAGTGTTCTGGACGCCCAAACAAGGATACGTGCACAGGGAAGACCAAGGCTGTCCTACCCAGTACTTTTTACACAGGATGCTGGCATTGATCAAAATAAACTTCTCAAACTCATGCTAAACAGACAGCAGAGGGGAAAATTCATCATGGCTTCCGACCGTGGTCGACATAGATAGATAGATAGCTCTGTTCTTAACTTTAAGCAAGGGGTTACTTTGAAACTTTTGGCCAGACATGCTTCTGTAAGGAATTGAAATATATGTACATTTTTGCCAGGTATCTTATAAACAGTAAAACTCAATTAAGTACCAATATAAAAAAAACACCTGTCTATTTTGTTAATAAAAAGCATTTTAACGGACTAATAGTAATATTTAATATTCAAGTTGTACTTTGTGATGTAATTATATAAACTAACGCATTTTCCGATTCTACTGATGTAATACGGGTAGAGAAGGCTACAAGCTATACAGTAAATATTTTACAAAATTATTTTATTGTCAATTTGACAATCAAAGGGAACCATCTTACGTAGATTGCTTGGAGAGACGTGGGTTAACTTTTGCTTTATACGTTTCTGGCACTGTTGTAAAATGCAATCTTTTGTACAAATTATTTAATATTAATTTGATGATTAACTGAAAATAAAAATATTATCAGACACCTGCAAAGAACTGCGTAGTTAAAAGAATATTAGTGTATACGATTAAGTTCTCCTCATCTCTCTAATATCTTATGCTAAATAGCTAATCTTAAGAATTACGATCTTATACAGTATAATTAATTGTTAAATGGTCCTTAATATAAAATTAATCTCTGTATTCCTTGTTTACGATCGTTTTGAAACTAACAAACACACTGATGAGTAAGTTTTAAAAGGTTATAGTTGAAAGTATAATCAAACAGTCTGTTCAAATGACAGGCGGTCTGGTTGTTATTGTTGTGTTTACAGACAACATGTCAAAGATTCAGGTGCTATAGAGAAGATGCATATCACTCGGTTTTTTTTCTTCTAAATTTTAAAGCCAATTCACAGCACTAAGCATATCTTGTTAATCAAGTAGATTCTTTGGTCATCAAGGGAGCTCTAATAAGACTAGAACACACGTGTGCAGATGCTTGACCAGTCACCACATGGTTTCCTGATACACGTTTAGCAACTCTGTAGGCCATAGACCAAATACATGAATCTTAACCCTTGTTTTACAGTAACATATTTACGGAGGTTGTTGCAAACCACCTTTTTATATCAAATCCTCTGTCCACAATTTGAGACACCAGTGGATATGTATCAATACATTTTTTCCCATCAGAATTTTCCAAAAATTGTTAAATATCCGATTTATATGCGGTTTATTCTAATGTATATAGAACATTATCAATTTTAAATAT
>JXSR01S021669.1:77716-90160 GCA_000969725.1 Ophiothrix spiculata | reverse complement strand
GCCGTTGTCGCTCCATACATAAGACGAAAGGAAACTCATCAAACACATTAATTTGTATATAATCTATATACATCCCATGAGCATTTCAATATAATCATGAAAAATAGCACACGTTCGAAGCCAGATTGGACAAATATGTGCACTTATGAATATCTTACACTTTGAAGGAAACTATTCATATTATTTTCATTTGTAATTCTGGTTTTCGTAATCGGACTTATTTTTGCTTACATTAACCTAGTTAAAACAAACAAACAAAACCCTCTTCCTTTTTTTTACAACAGTTATCGTTTACGCATGATATGTAAAAAAATGTATTTGAAGTAAGCTGCATGTGAAATACATAGCGTAACGTGTTATTGAGCATTTCGCGAAGCTTACAATCGACAAGTCACAAATAAGTGTGAATATCCAGAAACAAAATATGTCATGCTTTAACTGTACTGACTATGAATTAATACCGTAATAAAACAAGGTGCTAGCATGCCACGCTATCGTAAATGCCCAAGAAGTTTTGGAATGATTAACAATCTCTTCTTACACTGTGGAAAAGGGAAATTTGACTCATACCTTGCAGGAATTCTGCCATATTCTGTTACATCCAAGGCAAACGATTGACCATATTTATTGCATGCTTTGAAAGAGTCATTTATATTACAAAACAGATTGTTCCAGAAACAATACACTGAGTAAAAAAACACTATTAAGAATATTTTTCAATAAGTATGATCAAGATGAAATAATTCCTGTAGTGATTACTCAACGACATGATTTTTGTCCCATCTAATGTAACCTACCCAGTCCATGAGATAAAGAAAAAATCCAACTTTTAATTGATACTTAAGGCCCTGTATCCATTGACTGTTCCACAGTTCCATAATGCCCTTGTTATGTGTTCGATTGTCTCATTGAATCAACAAGACACAACAACCTACTAAGGCACAGTTTCAAATTCATGATGAAAGCTTTTGAGTCATACGAAAGGCTTGTCTTGCATCATGATGCAGAAAAATATTGAGTCATGATTCAAAGATAGATGTAGTATAGTGTATTAAATGATGCAGAAAAATTGGGTTAGGACCTTTATCATTATATTAAAAAGACTACTTCAAAAGAGGTAGTTATGCGTTTCCCCTATTTTTTGCGTCATGACTCAAGATACAATCAGCCGATCCTCATTACATCTGTGCTTTTCTTGATCATTGTGATGTTTTAAGACATTTACATTCGACATTTTACTATTTAAGCTTATCAATGTTATTTCTTTTTACAAATTAACAAATCAGATAGAGAAAATAGTGGTTCTCAGATTGCGTGAAAATGTGATCAATGGACTTACATCGGTAACTTTGCAGTGCGGTAAATCTGTGCAAACTAGTTGGTAAATCTGTTGAATTTCATGCAATGTATTATGCACTTTTTAGTTCCATCAGTGGAATTTTAAGAAGGTCAAGTAGGATTTTAAGTACCGCCATTGATATCTGATACAATCCATTAAGTAGTCCGATGAACTAAATACTTGAATCCTAATCCTTATAATACCATGTATACGGAGAGATTTTCAGTAACATGCATTAACGTGGTTGTTAAATTCCAACATTCTCCAAATATGTTGTATCAGTGGATAGGTAGTCCTTTTTTTTCAAATTTTACTGCCGTTGATACAATCTATTAAGTAGTGTTCATAGTCCAATGCACCAAATACATGAATCTTAACCCTTGTTTTCCAGTAACATTTTTACGGAGGTTGTTGCAAACCGCCTTTTTATATCAAATCCTCTGTCCACCATTTGAGGCACCAGTGGATATGTATCAATACATTTTTTCCCATCAGCATTTTCCAAAAATTGTTAAATATCCGATTTATATGCGGTTTGTTCTAATGTATATAGAACATTATCATAAATATGAAATGCAATTAAAAAATCTGTAAACAAATGTTCATTTTAAACTTCATGAAATTTCCAATCAGGTTGTGGGTCAATATTTTTCTGCTAAAATAAGCAAATGGTATAAACTAAGAAGCGGCGCAGATGGTTTGCAGCGTTTGTAGCGCACTTTCCCTGCCTGACTTTTTTGTTTCAAAATTCGCCGCGGCCTTAGCACAAATGGTCGCTTAAATCCGTGTCTATTTCACCACATCCTCGGGCGCTGAGCATTGATCAGCCTACAGTCTCGTATGGATTTGTATCAGACAATAGGCAGTTCCCTATTGAAATACATGCGCGAATAGCTTAAGAAAAAACAGATTCAATTATACAGAAAAAAGGTGTGCGAAGTCTGATAAATAAATTCAATTTAAAGTACGACTGTAACAAAAAGCTGTTGTTTTACAGTAAAGACGCTAATTTAAGTATGTATAAATTATTGCACATTGGAAATGATAACTGGGAGCCTTTAGATAATAGGATTTTACGTTAGACAACACAATAATTTGATTAAGTTTGGAATTATTATATAGGCCTACCTCAATTGAAAGACACCGAATATAAAATAAATCCAAGATGAGATAAACATTATCTAATATACTATAAAGATGTTCAAGACACATTCTCATGTTGATTAATTGAGAAATTAAGATGAAATAATCTAAATATTAAACAAGTATGTGTTTACCCTGTTCTTATTGTTTTACTGATTTCAAAATAATAATTTTGTTCAAATGTTTGTTAAGGTCAATAAATAAATTCTTAAATTGCAGAATTACAAACCTTGAATTTAATCCGGGTAAATCCTAAATTCTCATTTGTATTGTAAGAAAAATATGAAATACGTTTAAATGTAATTAACCAATTTCTTAAATTTGGAAATGAAGCATTTCGTAACAAGTCCATATGTCTCAGGAACATTGAAGATTAATATGCATACTGTACATTGATAAAATATTTTTATAAGTAATATCAAAAGACCTAGTTGCACATAATTACAAAAAAGAATACTATCCTTCTTAATCTGTTCCTGGTTATTACGAGGTGGAATACCTTGAGGAAATAATACACTGTTACTGTGATATCAACATGTGCGCCTGTAACCAATGGACTTTCTCCCCTTGTGAATGATATCTCTATATGCTAATAACGTTAATACGAAGAATTATTAACTACTCTTTATTTATCTGTATAAAGTCTAGCAATATAGGAATTATTAAATCCGACATTAAAAAGACAAGAAAAACTTAGTTTTACTGAAGTTAAACCAAATAACGCAAACAAATGTGATTTAGATTACATAATACACTTTATAATGTCAAGGGTATTTTTTGGTTGCAAATATATGCGTATAAACATTTAAACATACACACATATTGATACAACCTGATACAAAATATGAATCTTAATTCTCTATGAAATTGCCAGACACTTTTATGAATTCTATTTCATACATATTTAAATGAAGGGTTTTCTTTTTTCAATCAGTTTGTGCGTCTTATACGGGAGATCGGCATATATAAATCAATACAATGTTCTTTCAAGGAATATCTGAAGTCCCCGGTGCAGATACATTGCAAATATAAAAACGTATATTTTGTCTTTGTTAATCCGCTCCTGATTATTTGGCGATAGAATACCTTGAGAAAATAACATATATGTACCTTGCCTGTGCTACACTTGTGAATAATGCATTTCCATACTAATAACAATAATATTGGGAATTACATGTTACCTAGAAGAATGATCAAATCCGACCCTAAAAATTTAAAGACTAGTCAGTATGACTTTTTAACAGTATGCAGTAGTCTTTAGAGTCAAATCAAGTTTTCTTTTGACTATTCAAGGATTAAGGAAAGGAATTTAATTGTCGGTCTCTTTCTGGCAAACAACGTGATAACGCCTTGCGTAGGTTGTTAAGATGAGCCAAGATGTCACGTTCGATTAAACAGGCGCAGTTATAAGAGCCTCATGTTTGAAGGATATTCCGAACAAATCCGAAATTGGCCAAGAAATTGTCGAGTCAATGGAAAGTCAGTCAGGGTAAGAGTAGAAGTCATGAGATACCCGTTGTTGGAAATGTTATACAATTATGATCAATAGATCTTAAAGTAAAGTCAGATCTCCAAAACAAATTATTACAATCACTTCAGTCAAATATCAACTATGTGTTAAGATGTGCGAGTTACTAAGTAGGACTCTGTATTCAGTACTTAACTGCCAGCTGAAATGATGTACCTTAATAATTTGATATGCCAATATGCATTGACACACAGAAAAGTACAAGAACATGACAGGGCTAAGGTGATTTGAAGAGTAAATGCCATGTGTATACCTCTCTTTAAAACCGTGTAAGACTGTATGCACTAACCAATACACCTTTTATCTTCAACATTGAGCGAATAAGAAGGTCAAGTAGGATTTTAAGTATCGGCAGTGATATCTGTGGTGTTCGTATTGAATCGTTTAATTACGTAATCCCAAAACTTCAGCTGCTTTGAGTTAGATCGTGCGTGTTTACTGATTTATTTCTGTAATATTACTGTATTAACATTAAAAACTTTTGCTATGCCTCGATATCGTAATTTTAAAAAAACCGAAACACACTTTTACAAACAAGACACTGTTATGTAAAAAATATATATGGAATATAAAGTGTCGACATTTTGGCAGTAAAAATACACCAAATTTATTTTTGAAAAATATTGAAAATTTCTTTTGAACTTGTATGACTTACATAATATAAGAAAATCAAAGAAGTGAACTGGATTAAGGTCAGAAGTAAGTGTTTTTTTAATCAGCAAAATGACCGACAAAATAGGGTGTGAAATTTACAAATTGTTCAGTCTGGTCAAAAAACCCGAGCTACTGATTTTTCCTTGTACATTGCCGCACCTATCTCTTCAAAAAATTGAACATTACATTGAAATAGATAAAAGTAAATAAATGTGCATTTTGTTAAATACTTTGCTTAACTATTGCATAACTGGATTCCAAACTATGTTGTTTGAAATTCACAAGTTATTCAAGCAATTTTCAAGTACTTCTACATGATACAATATAACAAATGTTGTTTTGTCAAACTTGTCAAACTAGAACCAGTGACATTTATGAAAATCTTTTGTTCGATCTTAGTCTCGAAGCCTCATTCGTAAAAAAATAATGGTCAGGGCAACAAACTTTAAACAAAAGAGATACAATGGATAATTAATGAATAGAAAAAATCTTTTAGTGTATTGATATACACGGTTGCTCATATAGTTAGAATACAAATATTTTTACCACTTTTTTATGTAAAGGTCAATTCATGATGGAAATATCTGGAAACTTATGTTGCTTTTGGTCAGATTTGATAGGTATTCTTGTTGGGTGAAAAATGGAACTCCAAATGTGATCAATTTTCTCATGTACTAGTAAGGGGGCAACAACAAAAATGGGTCAAAAACTTGATTTTTAGGTCCAATTTGATTTGACCCCGCCTTAAATGTCTTTGTCATGCTTGACTGAGCCAAGAGAATGCTTGGAAGCAAAGCACAAAATGATCCTTCAACGCCCCTCAATTTACAAAAATAAGGGTTTTAGTGAACATGGAATGGTTCCCGGTGACATCTTAAAAAGGTTTTTAAGATGTAACATACCACCGGTGACCATTCCACGTTCACCACAACCCCTACAAGAATACCTATCAAATCTGATCAAAAGCAACATAAGTTTCCAGATATTTCCATCATAAATTGACCTTTACATAAAAAAGTGGTAAAAATATTTTTATTCCAACTATATGAGCAACCGTGTATGTATACAGTGTCTGCACTAGTGAAACATATTACTGATAAATCTTCGTTTTATGTTTATTTATATATTTAATATCTGTATAATTAGTTAATATACTTTAGTTAATTATGCAACGTTCAAACATTCCATCTTTTACTAATAAAACACATAAAAGCTATACATATTCTCCTCACACCACTATGGACATTTAACTGAAAACAAATTACAAATCTGACATGTATCTACTAATCACAGACACAAGTGCTCGAAGTTGTGCATCTCCTGAAATTAAATATTCACTTGGTTTCATTAATCTAAGTATACAATTTCAATTTACTTAGTGTAACGTTGACCCAAAACACAACGGGTTTATCATTATATGGTAGCGTTGTTATTTGTATTACAAAAATAGATCATTTCCTGTATATGTTCCTTATAACGAAATTTAAAACAAGTAAATATGAAATAAATGACTTCAAGACGATATGCAAACTTAAAACTCCCGACTCAATATTTGCCATTTTCTTATTGAATCAACTAGTTAAACACAGGTTGTATAAATATTGCTTACGTCTTTTGCTTCATCAGTTTACTGCTAACGAAAAATCCTAAACCGATGATTCCAAGTCAGGTGAATGATTGTGACTTTTTGCCAAAATGTTCCTAATTAATGGCAAATGCTCTAATCACTTTTCCAAGAGCAACGCAATTCTACCAATAAATACAAAACTGCACCTTTATAATGATTCTTGGATTTCAGAATTTAGAGGGAATATACATATTCATTGTTTTTTAAAATCATTGGTAATATTCACTTAATTTATCGTTAGGAAATACCATACACCATTAAAAAAAAAACACAGTGCACAACATGAGGGATACAGGTAAAATTACGTTTTTAAAGTTTGGATTTAACCTAATGTTTAATAATTAAAACAAATATAAAATAAATAAACTGTAAAATGAAACAAGAATTTAGATAGTTTTTGAATGTAATGTTCTCCATAAAGCAATATATGAAATAAATCATTTCCAAAAAAAATAAATTGGTAGCGTCACATTTAAGATCGAGAGGTTCTTAAAGTTAAGTCCGATCTCCAAAATAGATGGTTTCAATCACATTTCGTCCAAAAATAGACAGAGTGTCAGGATGTGTGTGCCTAGTTTAGGACAATGTTTTCATTCAAGTAGCTGAAATGTAAATTGTATTTGTGTACCATGATACATGATATACATTGACACAAGCTCTAACAGTACAAGAAAATATAAAAATATTTTAAGGAATGAAGGTGATTAGAAGAACAGTTTTATTTGCAAAACTTCTCTTTAAAATTATGTAAGACTGCAATACATTAAAATGCACCTTTTATCTCTAACAGTGAGCGAAAAAAGAAGGTCAAGTAGGATTTTAAGTATCAACAGTGGTATCTGATACATTCAGTATCGTGGTATTCGTATTAAATTATTTAAGAACGTGATTTTAAATCTTACAGCTACTTTGGATCATTAGCATGTTAGATTATACCTCTTTAATAGTAAGACATAAACATTATAATATTACTATTGTTCGGTGTCGCAACGAGGAAATAAAAAGATTACACATATCTTAGAGTTGCCTAGAAAAAATACAAATAATCATTGCAAAAAATTGTTAACATTTTTTCACAAAAGGACTGTTCATAAATAATATACAGGGTGGTTCAAAAAACTCAAACCCAAGTTCAAAGTCTTTTTTACTTGGCAATTGTAATTCTATCAACTTCATTTGACAAAGGCATCATGTGGGATAGGTTTTAAACCATTCCTGCATTTTTGATCAAGTTTTGATCATTGGCTTTTAAGATACAGTCCATTATTAAAATATTGCTTCAAAGTGGCTTGTCCACGATTGCTTCTTTCTTCTTCTGACTTAAACCTTTCAAAGGATTACACAACATTGATGTGCAGTCATTTTAAGTACTCTAACCTGCACGTATTGCACTGCATGTTGTGTTACGGGCGTTCCCTGCTTGAATTGAAAGCGTTTTCAGTGCATTTTCCTAGCTGATATTTCAATGTAATCTCGTCACTTTACAGCACCTAAGGGTCTGAAATCTATCTGACAACGATTAAGTGACTAAGTCCAACCACTCTGTTCCAAAACATTTACAGAGGAAGACAAAACAAACAAAAACAAACAAACAAACAATCAAAATTACGCAAGCTGGAGTTCAGAGGCCTCTTGTATGAACCAGTAATCTGAACTGCACCATAACGTTGCTGAAACTAGGGCTCACCATCTGAAGCTATGTTCAGGTACATCATTCAACTCAAAATTGATGATCAATCACTTTCATCAGATAAACATGCGTTATTTAACCTGCAGTGCAAAACGTGTGGAACCAAATACGATACAGATCAAGGGGAACAGATTGAAGAAAAAAACGAAGAAAAGCCTTCGTGGACAGCCACTTTGAATGACGGTTTACATAAAGAGTTGTATCTTTAGACCTAATGATGCAAATTGCATATAACTTTCAGGGATGGTTTAAAAGGTATTAACAATAATTCCTGTGCAAATTCAAGTTGATTGATGTACAATTACTGTCTAAAACGTGACCTTGAACTTGGGTTCTAAGTTTTTTGATCCAGCCTGTATAAATTGTCAACACATGGTTGTAAAAGAGACTATTGTTGTGTAAACACAGCCATAGATAATGTCAACTGAGATTGCTTGATATAATTAAGTTCTCTTAATTGTTTAATGACTATAAAAACAAATAACAAAGCAACATTAAAGTTTATGGAATGGTATACATTTTCATAACAATGCTTAACTACATGTATGAATGATGAGAGATTCTTGGTTAAGCCTCCATTTAAACAGAACAAAACGTAATCAACAAATGGTCAGATGGCACGCTTTGTTTACAAAGGAAACGATGCTTAAATTGAATAAAAGCCAAGAACCAACAGCCTGACATTATTCTGTTATGATAACCACAATCTGCTCCTCATATGTTAATTTGTGAGCAAGAATGTTCTTATTACTTGTGACATTATTATATTACGTCTTGAGTTAAAAGTAAACAAAGTTTAAGTATTATAATTACAGCTCGAAGTTCACGTCATATTAAGAGTGCCTGCTGGCAGTACATTTAAAAAACAACATATTATTCTCTGTTATTAAAGAATGTGTACTTTTAATTGCAGCCAGATAATACCACATCCGATAAAGACTCGGTTGAATGCATAGGTTTTTTTTATACATTATAAAATGTAGACAGGGCAGACCCAGGACATAAGTAATAAATAAACCTCCCGTGAACCGTCTATGATTTTTTTTAAATACAAAATTACCTTTAGTTTGAGCTTTTGGGCCATCTGAATTTCGACTGCAGATTCAAGATGGCGGCCAAAATGCTAAAAACACCCAACAATCAATAAAAATTCCATAAATCGCCAAACATACTGACCAATTTAAGTATTTGATCAATTCTAATAATATAAATTTGATTATAACATCCCGAATTATCAAACAGGCTATTTTGTTTTCGACTGCAGATCTAAGATGGCGGCCAAAATGCTTTTAAGTTTATTCGATGCACTATTTTCTACGTATTAAATTACACGAACGACACCGCAGAAGGGCACTCGATCAAATATGGTAGTAGAGAGGAAGGAAAAGCCAACGTCGTCTGGAAAAAGCCATAGTTTCAGGAACATTTAAACTTAAGTCGTCCTGAATGGTCACATTTATTTCATTCAAAATTTCTGCAATAAAACTCCAGATATACATGCCGGAGACCCACTAGGGAGCTCGTGTGGTCTAGTGGAATAGTGAAGGACTCCGAATCGTGAGGTCGCGAGTTTGAGCCCGCTGCGGCCAACGGGTAATGCTCTTGGGCAAGACAATTAATATCGATTGCTTCATCGACCCAAGCGCATTTGGGAGCTGTTAAAAGAATATAACAATCTAAATTCCGTATGGTCAGCGTCTTAAGATTGTGATGTAGTTGAGGTGAAATAATTTTGATGATTTTCTAATAACAGTGTAATAGTGTCAATTAAGCGCTATAACTACGGTAAATTAGCGCGCATATAAATGCTTGATATTATTATTACTTACAAAATTTGAGCTCAATCTGAAAGTTTGCTCTAAAAATGCACGCTTTATGTGTGCCATTCACAACACAACTTTATAGATTGAAAATTCGCAAATCAAACGCACGAATACTTCAACCTGTCTGCAAACTTGCTAACGGATTACTGATTCGTACAGCCGCCGTAAGAGTTTCGTACGAAGTGGTCAAAAAAAATTCGTAGAGGTCGTTCGGCTATTGTGACCATCAATCCACATAAGTTAATTCTGTTTAAAAATCATTAGGTTTAAACATTTTTACTTCATTACATATTACAATAAGTATTTGACATACATTATCTGCACTGAAGGAACATACTTTGGATCACTCTGCGAAAGCCAGTCGGGTGCATTATTGCATCTAAACATTCCATCCTTTACTCGACTGTATTTCATGAAGATAAGTAGCTTTTAATTTGTGCTCTTCAGAAGTATTTGTATGTTTTGCATATAGATTATTTGCTGTGTTTTCTTGTTTTGCTTGTTTTTGTTTGCCTGAGGAAAAGGGGTATATCCCCTTGAAACGTCCGGCCGTTTTATATGTATATCTGAATTGTCGGTAAGTCTTTATTTGGTTTCTGTTTTTACCTGTTGTATTTGCTTTTGGCCTATACGCACTTACTATGACTTGGGGCTATATATTGTTCTATATTTTCACCACATCAAGTTTGCTTACTTTGTTTTTACCTCTAATTCCATCCTAGACTGTAAAAAGACAGATATGGTACAAAATCTCTACATATTCATACAAATATTACACAATTGACTAGTATTGCATTACCTTAAATATGAAATCCGTTTACTTTTCTTTAATCTAAGTATACAGTGGCATTTACTACGGGTAACTTCGACACAAAGACCAACGGACTTATCATGATATTGAAGCGTCGCTATTTGTGCTTCAAAAATAGGTCATTTACAGTATATTTGATTCTCAGAACAAAATTTAAATCAGGCAATATGAAATAAATGACTTTTAGACGATATGTAAACTTTAGATTCCGACTCAATATTTACTATTTATTAATCAACTCGTCAAACACAGAGTGATAATATATAGCATACGCCTTCTGCTTTATCGGTCAAGTGCTGGTAATATTCTAAATCGATGGTTCGTGGATTTTTTAATTCATAAGAAATATACGCTGTTTAATTTTGCTGTTTTGAAAATAATTTGTTAATCTCCGTAAAAATATTCAAAAGAAAATAAAACGAAACCAATGCATTAGGTACATGTACTCGCTAGCTCAGTCGGTTGGTTCTCGGACTGTTAAACATAAGTTATCGATCGTTCCGCGTTCGAGTCCAGCTGGGAGCTGAGTGTGCGAAAACTGTTTATTCTAGGAGGGTGTGAATTGCTCAAGCTAGGGTTGCGCCAATAAGTAGGCCGCAGTAAGCCCTTTGGCCACAGGGAGTCCAGGTAGTGATTTAAACCCAATGATTAGAACTGCTCTGTAAAGTTTGCTTAGGGCGTGTGGAATTACAAGTCAGGGGGACCGCGTAGTGCACTATAAATCACCTGCAATTTATTTATTTATTTAGATGTTTAGTCAAATCTTAAAGCTTTGAATAAGGCAAAATGTTTTATTTGAGTGAACATATATGTATATTTTGAAATAAACTAATCCAAGGGAAAAAACCTAATACTGTAAAATAAAAATTTACATTTATCTTTTGAAGGTACTTCTTTTGCAACAACGGCTATTATTTAGCTTTAGTTTTTTGCTACAGAGATCGATGTTAATAATTGAACTGGAAACCGTCTTTTCAGTGTACCGACCAAAGTCTATTTCCGACTGTTTGCCATGTGTATGTGGCATCGCGATGTTGATGACTGAAATTAATTCTAATCTTGAATAGATCACCCCAATCATTGAATTCAAACTTCTATTTGATCTGACGTACGTCAGAATTTTCATTTACTAAATAAAGTTTTCCGTGGTATATATTTTTTTTTATTTATAGCAAAGTCAGTCATAGTTAAAATAAGAATGCTACATGACATAGCTCCTTTTATTTCTGGTATCGAGTCTAGTGGTTTATTGCCATTATTCCTAATTTTGATACCATGCACAATTCGAAAATATAATCTGAACAATTGTGTACCTTCCAGGCATTACGCCAGTAGTATTCAATTGATCTACGCACATTCAAAATACCGCTATTCTTGGTTGAAAGATGCATTATGTTTTACAGATTGTTTTTTAACTAGTACATATAATCACGAAAAGACATATTTAATTTTGACAAACCATTAGACTCTTTCCAACAAATACTCGATGTTATCTCTCATACAATCCTATTTTCAGACTTAACACCACTGATTTTTGCAATAACGTCGTTTAAATACAGTGTTTAACTAAGATAAGGAAAAACGTAAAATGCCAGAATGTGTTATAGTTCACGACACAGTTGGTTTATATAGGTTATCATAATTATATCATCCATTCAACCAATCTTTACCTACGAAATCAAGCAACCAAGTTACAAACAAAAATACATAAAACCCAGTTCACAGTCTGGAAGAGTGTAGGGTTGACAAAAGTACATAAAGACAAATTTAGCACACAAGGTATAGGACAGGACTGGGAAAATTGATAGAAATGTTTAATCATAATAAAT
>JXSR01S021669.1:17535-33719 GCA_000969725.1 Ophiothrix spiculata | reverse complement strand
TGGTTTTTTGTTTGGTTTTCATTTGGTTTTGTTGGAGCAGGGTCTTCCAAATGTATGTATCGTGAAATGAACCGACAATCTTTTTCCAGATTAAAACTGTCTTGCGAATGTTACTTTTTCAAAACAGTAAGAAATAAAATAAATTCATATATCGCATCAATACCGTCTAACATTACAATTGTACTTAGGTAATATATTTATGAATTCTAAGCTTTCATCCAGTTTTTCTCCTCAAAATCAAACCCCATATGACTCTTATTATACTTAACAAAATGTCAATCACCTACATGTATACTGATAATGGGTTAAAAAAAACATTGATTCTCCTTGACACGCTATTAATAAGTTAAAAGTGTTTTTCCTAAAAACAAATGTTTTTGTTCTGTTAAAACCACCTGTACTACGTTTAAGCTATTTTTAGTTACAATTTCAAATTTTTAAAGATTTAACACCATTCCAAAAGTGACATGTGTTTGGTATTTGTATGTCAGTATTTAGGTAAGCTTTTGGCAAAGAGGAAATGTTTGAATGATTGTTTGTTTTCCTTTTCAGCGTATACTAAATAAGTTACATATTCAATTTATAATGATTAAACACCAATCCAGAAATGCTATATATATGTACATGTATTTGAAATTTTATATCTCAATATTTAGGTCAGCTTTAGGCAAAAAGGATTTTATAAATAAGTGTTTACCTTCTACTTAGATCCCTTTTTTGTTTATGTCAGAAGGGGTAAGCTTTTGTTTTTTACTTTATTTCACACAAATCAAAGTAACGTTAACAGCCCGGTATTCCGAAGGTTTGCTAGACCGAAAATGAAATAAGGATCACCAGTCTGAAAGCGTATTTTTTCCTATACCCAGGGGTTCGCTAGTCCGAATTTGAAAAAAGGTCCGTCGATCCAAAAATAGGGTTCGCTAGCCCAAATTTAAACAAAGGTTCGATAGTCCGAAAATGAAATAAGGTCGGCTAGTCCGAAATTAAAAAGGGTTCGCTAATTCTAAGGCTGGCCAGTGCGAAAATGAAAAATGGGGTTTTAGTTCAAAAATGAAATAAGGTTCGGTAGTACCTAAAAAAATCAACACCATTAATTATTTTTTCGGATTAGCGGACCCTATTTTATATTCAGGCTGGCGAACCTTATTTCATTTTCGAACTCGCTAACCTAATTTCATTTTCGGATTAGCGAACCTTATTTCATTTTATGATAAGCGAACCCTATTTCATGTTCTGACTGACGAACCTTAGGATTAGCGAAACCTTTTTAATTTCGGACAGGCGAACCTTATTTAATTTTCGAACTGGCGAATCCTATTTCATTTTCGGACCAGCGAAGCTCCGGACTGTCAAACCTTTGGACTGGCGAACCTTCGGACTAGCGAACCTTCGGACTAGCTGACTATAATAAATACACAAAACAAAGAAAAAGGGACAATTAACTTGAGAGTGAGAATGAAGGATACATTACGATTATGAATGTAACTTGTGGTATGAAAAGGAATCAAGGATAGAGAAAAAATTACAGGGAAACCTATTGAACATATTGCAGAGGAAATAATAATTTTTGTGGAAAAAGACGCAATCATCTCACTGACCGAAAAAAACACACCACAAAACTGGTCAATGATGACTTATTACACATTGTTTAAGTTAAGCGTAGCATGTACCTCGTCTGTATTTTGATTTAAGAATATGACTGTATTTATTCCATGTAAAAAATCTTTTAAATAACAAAAAAAAAAATTAATATGCCGTAAAATGGTAAATAAGAAATTAATATCGGAATGAAAAGCAACAAGCTGGTATATAAAGTAAATATTGCGAATATTAATTCACAACTTATCTTACTCTGAGGATAGTTGATGGTAAATACTATCCATCTACTTCATCTTCTCGGGAAAATGTGAAACCTAACTATTTTTTATTCATAAAAAAAGAAATAGTTTCCACTGCAATTTTTGGGACTCGAACCATTGCTTATGGCGCGGGTTAGCCATGCATTAAGACGACAGGAAATAACCGCTGAGCTAACTGAGCAGCCTTGACATCGTAAACTGAAATCCAAAACATAACCATTAGAATGCCGTATTTTTTGTTGTTGTTGACATAAAAATTGCAATTTTTGCCTCCGTAGAATGCTCAATTTGCAAGTAAATTATACGAATGCTAGTATTACACAAAAAGAGGATAATGTAGATGTTAAATATAGGCAATACAGAACTCAAATGGGGAGATCTCAGAGTCGTATTCACGTCCTTTTTCAGGCAAAATAACACGAATTTATTACATTATCATTCAAAATCAACACTAGATATTTATACAATATTATTTGTAAATCATTAAGAAGTATCAAGTCAATAAGCGGTAACCCTTTTTATTAGCTGCAAAATAATAAGTGTTGAATGTAAAAGTCATTATAAATGTTCATGTTTTAACAACATTACTTTCGTTCTTAATTAAGTGTATTTGTAATCTCTCTCAGCTATATCAAAGCACCAAGACCATAAATACTTAGAGGCATTAGCCATGATCATCAAAGTGAAAGACAACTTTCCTCAACACCTACTAATTGTATTGCATTTTTAGGAAGTACTTCCAACTACTAACTAATATCCATAACCATTCTTGTCAAACTTGAACATTAATAGTAAAACATACAATTGGGGGAAGCATGTGGCGCTTCCAGTCCAAACTTGCTTCCGCAGGTTTTCCTCCTTCAACTCCGGTTTTCCTCCTCACTTACACTGGCAAATAAATCTGACCATCTGACAGAGGACCCTCATGGAAAGCAGTGCCTGACACTGATGAGGCTATCCTCTATAAATATGTCATAGTCATATTTATTTATTTATTTAAAGGGACTAGCCTAGATTCCGCTTAGAATGAAAAACTTATTGAAATGCTTTAAATAAAGCATAAAAGTGTAGTAAAATCCAAAAAATGTACACAGAAATGGCTCAAATTGACAGCGAATTGATTTGCATGTCATAGTCATATTTATTTATTTATTTAAAGGGACTAGCCTAGATTCCGCTTAGAATGAAAAACTTATTGAAATGCTTTAAATAAAGCATAATAGTGTAGTAAAATCCAAAACAAGTACAAACATGTACACAGAAATGGCTCAAATTGACAGCGAATTGATTTGCAATATATCTATCTGTGATGGTGGTGTGACTATCTAAATTTCTAATGTTTTCTTAATCCTTGATTTACCAGATAAAAGATCAAATGAAGCTCTTGGAGACAAGTTAATTCATATCAAAAGAGAAACAATTTTATCAAAAATAATTTTGTTTACCCATCACATGTGTAGAAACAAGATCTTTTTAAGATTTGAAACTAGAGACACTTTTTCAACCATTTTTTGTCGCCGGCGACAAAAAATACAGCTGGTAAATAATTTCATTTTTCTCCTCTGTTACACAAATTCAGCGGAAACTACTGGTAGGATATGTTGGTATAATGTTGGTATAATCATGTACTATCGATACATGTGAAAAAAATATATAGTCAGAAAATCAGCGGACAGAATCTAGGCCAGTCCCTTTAATGAATTTTGTGTGCATTTAATTTATCATTCTCCGGAGAATGAGAAATTCATTCAATTCATTTCCAGAAAAAAAATACTAAATTCTTGAAATTTAAACTTCCTTGTTAATAACAATACATTTTAGTGAAGAGATCATGTTGTTAAGTATATTTAACATTCCTAAAAGAATAATATTCACTTTTAAATCAACACTCGTACATTTAGAACCTCAAACTTTAGGAAAATAGAAACACTTCTGACAGAACCACAAGAAATGAATTTGGCTGAAAATTGTCTTTTTAGAGCAAGTAATATGATTTTGTTTATTTGTTTTGATTCTGTTAAGTTCTTTCTTTGATTCAACAAGTTTTCACAAGTTTTCATATCCAAGTGAATCTTGGCTAATGCCTTTAACGCGTGTATTACATAAGCACACCACTACATCATTACTTAAACAAACCCCTAGAACATTACTCAGACATTTGCCAGGTACTCTGATTAATGTGACAGGACATGAACTGTTATATTGAAATTTAATTGTGTTGTTCTATTAAGTGTACCATGAAAGCAATATTTTCTTTAAGAGCATCTCTACAGTGTCGTCATCCCCCGAAGGATTGTACAAATAGTAATCTCCAGATCATTGACGTCTGATATCAATTGATAAAAATCATGCATTATATCAGTTAGAATAAAGCTTTTACATAATGATAAAAAAATGTATTTTAATATCATGATTATACAAGCGCTACAACAAGAAAACTAATTAAATTTTCAAAACTCAAATACAGTAGATTGTTAATTAAGTTTTGACTTGCATGCAAGTCAAGTGCAGAATGTTGGTCTTTTTGCCAAAATGTAACTATTTGATGGAAATGTTACATTAATTTTTGCCAGGAACGGAGCATTTTTTACTAATTTATAGAAGATATTCCTTTACGCTAACATCAATATGTGCATGTTTCTCGGTTACAAAAAAACTATTCAGATGTTTTAATGCTGTCTGAATTTATCGTATTAGAATTAAACTGACACAAAATTGTCCTTATAAGTGAATATTTATTCAAGTTAAAACAAGCTTTATACGTGCATCGATAAATGAAAGAATGTTGAATTGTATGAACATATGATATGCATGAAATTTGATATGCGATATGTATATTTGTATTGTCGGAGACATGAGTGGGTATTATTTACAATGAAATGTAATGGTTTTGATATTTCTATAAAGCGAAGAAATCTAATATCACACCAGACTTGAGGCTGTGCTCTTGAATGAGTATGGACGATACCTGTTCTCCCGACATGGGTAGACAACCGCAAAAACGTCTATATTTAAATTCTTCATATTTTAGGTCTAATGATATACAATGTATTTTATTTGTCCATTATAGCAAGTTACTAACTACACATGTACACTGCATGCCGCCGAAAAGTATTTCCGCAAAAAACCTTTATTTAGCAATATCTCGTTTATCTTTCTTTCATATTTTTTTGAAAGAATATATATTTATATAATTATTTATAGAATGAAAGCAGAATTGTACTCATTGCATTTGAAAATATAGTGTGCATATTTACAACTTTAGCCTGCGCATAAAAATATAATTTAAATACATCTCTGTACATCCGGTTGTACGGTGATAATAAGATAATGAATAATTGATAAGTTACATTCTAATGAGATTTTTTTTCGTTTTCGGTGTATTTGTATGTGGCCCATGAAGTCAGTCATTTTCATGATTTAATATCAGAAGTAACATTGATTTATGTATATTGAATAAATAAGTCACCAATAAAAGAAATGCATCTTTGATATCGTTGATAATTATAAGTCGTTTAATATAAAAAAATGAGCCATCTTAACGTTTATAATTATGCTGAAATACTTTCCGGCAGCAATGTACATTGAACAAAATTGTCACTCTTAAAATATAAAACAGAAATATTTCAACGTTAAAAATGATATACTGAAACCAATGTATTTCTCCATTTTCAATTATCTTTGAGTTTATAAACAAAAAAAATATAAATTATTTAAACGCACAATCAAAGTACTAAAAATAGTGCTGGAAAAAAGAATGAATAGGAAGTTTGATTGAAACATTGAAATATTGTAATAAATATAATAGCTCATTATATCTAAAAGGGTTATATGTTATCTTGTATTATAGCTATTTGCTTTCAAAAGGACGAGTTTTATATCAAAACCAAAAATGGTATTTACCACCCAAAATCTAAGTGGTTGTTATTCAAAATAGATTTGAGTGACTCTACGCAAATTCTGAAAGAACATATGTGTGGTGCTCTGGCATAATGAGCGGAAAGTCGCGATTGAAGATTTTGAATAAATCGCTGCTAAAGTAAAAATGTGGTGAAAAGATCAAATTTCGTTTTTTGACATAAAACCCATTAATGTATAAGTGTCAATATATACCTGGCGTTTTGAAGGTCAATTATGCCGGGAAGTGCAATTATTTTCGGGTTATTGATCGCGTTTTGCTATTATACACTATAGTAATCAGTAACTTTAAAATCGATTTCCGACAATTTGTTACTGCCAGATTTTGAGTGGACTGTCTTGTATTTCGATCTCTGAATGAAAATTGTAGAAAGAAAGTATGACATATTATATATCATTCAAAAGCTGAGATTATAGAGAAATAGAATATGTCATAAAATCAATTTTGAAAATCGCGACTTTCCGCTCATTATGCCAGAGCACCACACATATTACTAAACTTTGTTTTATTGTAAAATGCTTTCTTTGTTGAGGTTATTATTTGATCCAATTCACTTTTAAATAAAATACGGATACAGGTGCAGGCGGACATTTTTGAGAAAAATAATAATCTAAATGAACCTTTGCAGACGTGATGATATTAATTATATTTTAAATGTATAATAAGCAGACAGTGACATTTAAAACTGAACTGATTTTGTATTTCTAAACGGGCTAAAATTGTTTCTGTTTTAAGATATGTATACAGTATACATAAGTAACAGCGTTTCAGAGTTACTGTTGCTATGGTTTGTCTAGGTAAACTTTCTTATCTACAACAATAGTGAATAAAGAGATTTGCTTGATATCATCGATCTTAAATATTGAAAAATACACGTATTACTTATTGTACATGAGAGTTTTGCGAGATAAACCTTTTAAGATATATACTTCTGAATATTTTGATTATCATTTACCAAACACGTGAACTGGTATGACCTTTATGGAAAATAATTTAAGCATCATAAAAGCGGAAAGCGGAGATTGGATAAACTTTATTTTAAAACTGTCCTTTTTCTACACTCCTATGAGAGGAACGTGTTATAATGGCTTTATACAATTTAAGATAATTTTTTAATTTGACCTCAAAATTTAACCTTACATGTTCCTTCACTCCCTCCCTGCAGGCCATGTGCAATAGAATGACCTTCAAGTCCACCCTCGTGACCATGGTGACCACATATTAACACTCGTCTACCCAGGGGGGGGGGGGGTTACAACCCCCTGAGGTTTTTCCCCGCTGCATACAAATGCAAAAGCAACCGACCCCGGGCATTTGGGTAATCTCTTTTATATCCTTTGCGGTCATTTTGATGAAAAATTAGGGGGTACCATCTAAGATGGGACTAGGGTAGGCCGTCAAAGTTGTGGTGTACGGGGGGGTTGATGAAGCCCCGGAAAAAAGTCGCCATTTTGAAATATATATGCATGCTATGAAGCAGAAACGTGCAGGGCATGTTAGAATTATCATTTCCTTTCTTTAATAGCGAAAAACTTAATGAAAAACCGTTATTTAGAATTTTTTACACCAATATTTTTATTTGGTTGCCATTTTTGCCAAAATCCCGATTTTCCACCCGAACGAACGTTATGATGTCATAATTACGTAACGCCTTGGCCAATTTTTCTGATCTTGATATCATTGGATAGGGGAGCACCATACCTACCTATTGAAAGCAAAACCAAGTTAATAGGGAGTTTCGTTCAAACAATTTAGAGGGGGTTTCAACAACTCCCCCCCCCACCGTCCCTTGGGTAGACGTGTTACAAAAAATAGCCTGGGTAGACGAGGGTTTACATTATATTACAATTTTACATTATATAGGATACGTTAAAATAATTATATGTTCGTGTCAACATGCCCTGCTCCTTATAGGTATTATATAAAAACACCAACTATTCTTTTATAGGTTCTATAATTATGTGACCCGTCATATAGAAAGGTACCTTAAGGGTCCCAATATCAAAACGGATATTTTGATTTCATCTGAAAGCTGCGATTTTAAGCTATAAAATTAAACTAATAGCTTTTGGTTATTGGATGTTTGGTTGCAAAGTTACATCCAAATTGGTAAATAGTTGTGATTCAGAAAAATATAGTTCTGAGAAAATCGAGTTTAATGTTTTTGAACTGAATAAAACTTGGATGGAGAGATGATTTATATCTTGGTTTTTAAAACATTTTTTCTTATGTTTCTGATGTTAGAACCTGATTGATATTATAGACATTTCAAAAGTAACGTTTCTGATGAAATTTGAAATTAGACCTTGGACGTGATTTTTTGATTATGCTCACCTTCAATGGCCCGTATCTCGTAACATACTATGAAGACCTTAAGGTTCCTTATATCTTAGGAATGAACAATGTGTATGCGTTGAAACTCAACTCAACATATAAAGGGTGCTCTGATGTTGAAAAAAGAGCTACACACATCTATAGATATTCTTCTAACTATATGTAAATGTTTGGCAACATATATAACCTGGAAATGTTCAAGGTTCAAGGTTCTTTTATTTCCATATATACATATATTACAAGAAACATGTTATCAAAAAAGAACAAAAATATATGGAGGAGCGACTGGGAGGCCGTTAATGGCCACCCCTATACATGAAATTACAAATAATTAAATAAATATGTTAATTCTAACGGTTTTTATCAAAAGATTCTAAAGGTTCTGTACACCTTGCATCAAGGTGAGTGTTGGTCAGTGATGACATAATTCTTAACTTTTTTAAAACGATTGTGAAGGGGTTTATATGATAATTCACAGATAAATTCACAGATATTATTGCATATACTCTTAATATTATGTGTGCCAATTGTCAGGTGTATTTCATAACCAGAAACAATGAATGTTATTGTTTTTCCTGATACCCATCGGGCGTTTCTCTATGTAGGCAGATTTAACATGCCCAGTGATACATGAGAGTGCTCATATACTTCATTTAAATGAAGTTTTCTGACAATTCTTTATTTTCTGAATCGCCGTTCATGGTTGCATAAATCAATCTACTTTTGGAAAAGGGAACGGGAAGTGAGACAAATTATATATCATTTTAAAGCTGAGGATATGAAAAATTCATAAATGTAATACGCTTATTTTTTGAAAATCGCGACGTTCCTTTCGTTTTGAATGAGCACCCCACATATGTTTCAGAAACGCATTATAATTTGTAATCTTTTGATTAATCCTTGTCATATCTAATGGATAATTCCCTGTCGCATAAAATGGGTAGTTGTAAGTTTATCCTTTGCGGTCATTTTAGGAAAAAAAAATCGTAGGTGCCACCTCCAGTGGGTGTCAGGGTGTCCCTTCAAAGTCGGAAGGTAAGGGGGTGGTTGCCACCTTGGAATATTTTAAGTCGCCATTTTGACAATTATCTGCATGGTATGGACCTAAAAATTGCAGAAACACCACTTTCCTTCTTTGTAAGCACACGATCGGGTAAAATTCCTTTTACAACAAAATTGTGATTTTCCGACTCGGAAGTACTTATGACGTCATAAGTACGTAACACCATGATCGAGTCTCATGATTTTGGTATCAATAGAAAGAAGAGACCCAACCATATACTATGGTACCAAATAATTTATCTTTTGCCGGTTAAAATTTAAATTTAAAGGAGATGGTAGCATCCCCTTTGATAACAAACGTTACAAAAAATACGTTGGTAAGAAAAGGGTTAAATAAATGTATATGAATTGGGCCAAAACATGTAAAATGTATACTGATTAAAACGAATTTTTGATTAGTTACAACATTCAGTCATTTGCGTAACTTATTGATCAATAGAAAAGCTATATAGAATTAAATTACAGTATTTTAAATATTATTATCTTTTCAAACAGTTTACGAAATATGCAAATTTAGAAAACCAAAAGTTCGAATCGAATTGAGACATTACACATGGCTAATTAATACATCACCTTATTTTCTATGAATATGATAAATGCTACTCGTGTTTTAAATAATGCATTGACCTTTTTAATATCAGTTGTTATTTTTGCAATTCCTAACACGTTTCTGATTTCGTGTTAATCAGAATAGTTTGCATAATAAAACAAACGTAAGATTATATTTTTTCAATTCACAGCACGCTCTGATTTCTTATAAAGATTGATTAACTATCTAAACATTTTTTGTTTTATTACACAATGTTGTTATCTTTCATGCTTTAAATTCTGACCATGTGTTGTTTAAGTATATAAGGATCTTGCGATTAAACATCAAAACATCTTAATCAAAAATACGTGTATTTTTCCACAGTTAAGTTATTTTTATCTACGCATTAATAAATGCTTTTATCTCTTTTACAATATAGCTAAAAAAGCAGTAACAATAAGATTTTTTTTCTTAACTTAAATCACCAAAGTAAGAGTAACCATGCGTACTTTTACTATAATGTCATATTGATAAACTACTTCGATTGCTAAACCCTTTACTGACATATATATTTCATAGAACATTTCAAAATGGCTATTTTTTGAATTACTAAAGAAAACTTAATTTAAGCTCTATTATAATCATTATAGACGTTGTAGAAGATAATTGCCTTTAAAATTTCACTTCCTTGATTTAAATATGGATAGTTTGATTTGTTCTCTAAATATAACACGCAGAACAACACGTAAACTAAAAACTTTCTTTTGTTTCACATATAAGTGCTCAATTTGGTTCTCTTTAGAACCAAAACAACCTCCATCGACCAAATAGTGGTGCTTTGTAGACTTTTGAACATAAAACAACGTTACAATTTACGAGGGTTATTCGGAAAGGTTTACGCGTTGTATTTTATCATTAATATACCAATACAACCAAACCATAAAAGGTTCAACACGATGTGTTTTGAAATACAACTTGTACCCTTTTTCAAATCATTTGAATCCCCTGTTCTCAACTAGCATCTTTAATTACAAAGTCAGCAATGAAAGTAATCTGAAAACATAATTCTTTATTAACTGATAATTCAATAGTGTACTTACACATATCGTGTTTTTTTCATGTTTTCATTCATACTGACCATGCTGACATATTCATATTAAGTAAATGGGTAGCGTAAGAAATAAGGCACCCAATAACTTTATAAAAATTGTTACTAAAAAGAAATAATAATAATAATAATAAGATAACTTTATAAATAAAATTTGTTACTAAACAGAAATAATACTACATAATTTCTACGCGTGTTTTATTTAACCGGACAAAATAATGATGTTGAATATTGTAATGATTAAAGATTTTCTTGCCATGACAACGCAGGTACAAGTAGCTGAACCACTGTTTTCGTAACCTCTTGCAGGAAAATCAAAACAACAGGACCATACTCAAAGCTACTCATGATGTGTATAAGATAAACATATTAGCGCATCGATGAATGTGCATTTGCTAAGCTCTTCCATTAATAAGACAGGGCATTAGCTATTTATTGATATTATAGTTGTGTTTGTCTTGGCTGCACCATATAAATTCTAGTCTCATCAGTTGTAGTATATCATCAATATATAAGAGGTTGTATATTACGAAGCATATTGGATACCTTTTTGACATGTGATAACATCATGAAATCAATCAGGCACTAAATGATCTGCTACTAAGTTCCTTAATTAATACACATTGTACGCTTTTACATATACACTAACATTAATTTTGTGTCTTATCTTAAAAGGATACAAAGTATTAACGTTAATTTACTTCATTTAATTAGTATATTTAAACAAGAATATTTCTTCATTTAATGCATTTGTTTAATTCAATATAGTCATTTTTACATTGTATGATAAACTTTTAAATAAGTGCATAGACAAGTCAAAGAATGTTCAATGAACTACGTAAAATGTTATTTAAAATGCGTTGTGTATAATTATTTGAATTGTCGTTGACATGAGTAGCATTGATTTTCGATGAATTCTGGTTCGCTATGGTATGTGTAGCGAACTATTGAGTTATCAGTTTATAGGCAAGTACGTTTTCAGATTACTTTCCTTCCTGACTTTGTAACTAAAGATGCTAGTAATAGAAGATCATAACCAGTTTTGAGAACAGAGGGTTTTTAAAAATGATTTGGAAAAGGTAAAAGTTGTATTTCAAACACATTGTGTTATACCTTTTAGGGATTGGTTGTATTGGTAAATTGATGAACAAATAAAGCTCGTAACATTTTCTACAATCATTTGTATCAAACCTTATGTTGTTTTCATATCACTTGTAAAAAATGTAAAAAAAGGTATTAATACGATTTTTTTTCCATTATACTCGTATATAGGTGATATTCTTAGCTAAATGTCAGGGGTGGTGACCTAAGGTTTTCCCCGCAGTATGAAAACGTAAAAGCAACCGAAACCAGGTATTTAATCAATCTCTTTTACATCCTTTGCGGTCATTTTGATGGGAAAAAATAAGGGGGTATCATCTAAGGTGGGGTTAGGATAGGCCGTCAAAGTTGAGGTGTAGGGGGAGGGTTGGTGCAACCCCGGACAATCTTAAGTTACCATTTTGAAAAAATATATGCATGCTATGATACTAAAACTTGCAGTGCATGTTAGAATTAACATTTTCCTTTTTTAATTGGACTGGCAACCAATTGCACATACAAATTAATGAAATTCTGTTATTTAGAACTTTTATAGCGAAACTTTGAAACGGTGGCAATTTTTGCCAAAATTCCGATTTTCGACATGAAAGACCTTTGTGACGTCATAATTATGTAAACCTTGACCGGTTTTTGTGATTTTGGTATCGTTGGATAGGAAAGGGCCATACCTATCTATTGATAGCAAAACTACACTCTTAGAAAGGAAGGATCAAATATGAGAAAAAAAGGATCAATTTTTATCTTTTTAGGTATCAAATATGAGCTTACCCTTTAAAGATAAAAGTGATCCAAAAATAAGGATCACAATTCTTGATCCGAAAAAAGGATCAAATATTTCTTATAAAAAAGATCTGCCTAAAAACATCATACTGAAGTGACCCTACCAGGGTTTGAACCCACGCCGCATGTGCACCATGTTATTACGAGACCAACGCTCTAACCACTCGGCCACGCCGGGACAGGCAGCTGTCAAGTGTGGTGAAATCATAGTATTTATACCATTGTATACATTCCCGGCTATGAAGTGGATATGGGGTGTACTCAAATATGAAACAAAAGATCACGTTAGATCCAAACGCGGTATCAAATATGAGCTCATCCTTTCCGTATCAAAGTAATCAGAAACACGGAACAACACTTTGATATTGTAAACAAAAAGGATCTAAATAAAATGATCCCAAAACCGGATCAAAAATGATCCTGTTGAATTTGATCCATTTGTATATATTGATCCGAGAAAGGATCAAAAGTGATCCTTAAAGGATCAAAATAAAATGATCCGGAAAACTACTCGTATATTTGATCCCGGCCTTCTAAGAGTGTAAGTTCATAGGGGGTTCCGTTCTAAAAATTTAAGGCGGGTTCCCCCCCCCCCCATTGGTTAGACGTGTTACAAAAAAGGTTTGGTTAGACGAGGGTTAATGTCATGATACAACAGGTAAAACGTTTTGAATGACCCTCGTAAATTGTAACGTTGTTTAATGTTCAAAATTCTTCAAAGCACCGTTTTTTTAGTCGATGAAGGGTTTTTTTATTCTAAGAGAGAACCAAATTGAGAATTCATACGTGGAACAAAACAAGGGTTTTAGTTTACCTGTTTTTCTGCGTGTTGTGTTTAGAGGACAAAGCAAAGTATCCATATTTAAATCAAGGAAGTGAAATATGTAAGGGCGATTACCTTCCATAACGTTTATTATAATAGAGCTGAAATGAAGTTTTCTTCAGTAATTAGAGAGTAACCCATTTTGAAATGTCCTATTAAATATGCCAATAAAGGGTTTAGTAATGGAAGTAATTTATCAATATGACATTATGGTAAAAGTACGCATGGTTACTCTTATTTTGGTAGTTTAAGAACAAAAATCTTACTGTTAATGTTTTTTTTTCGCTAATATTGTAAACAAAACACAATGGTTTAATGTGATAAATAAGATTGAAGAGAAATATACCAATTTAGGCGTTACACGCCTTTGTTGTAGTAGTAATTGCAAGATCCTAATATACTTAATGTTTCATGCACATGGTCAGAATGTGAAGCATGAAAGATAACAACATTGTGTAATAAAACAAAAATGTTTAGATAGTTAATCATTCTATATAAGTAATCAGATCGTGCTGTGAATTGAACGAAAAAATAATCTTACGTTTGTTTTATTATTTAAACTATTCTGATTAACACGAACTCGAAAACGTGTAAGGAATTGCAAAAATAACAACTGGTATGAAAAAGGTCAATGCATTATTTAAAACACAAGCAGTGTTTATCATATTCAAAGGATGTAAGGTGAGGTATAATTAATTTGCCATGCGTAATGTCTTCATTTGAATCGAACTTTGGGTTTTGTAAATTTGCATATTCATAAAAGTCGAGACACAAGTATTTGAACATTTTTAAAAATCACCTTAATTTCATTCTCTTTCATATTGATCAATAATCTTTTACACAAATGATTGCATCTGGTTAAGTAATCAAAAACCATTTTTACTCAGTATACATTAAGTTTTTCTATTTTTTTGCGTAAGCTAAGGTTGTTAATATACACACAATATTTTCAAATGCAGTGAGTACAATTCTGCTTTAATTTTACAGATAATTATAAAATATATGTTCTATCACAAGATTTTGCAAGTCAGATAAACGCCTCTCGAGATATTGCTAAATAAAGATTTTGTGCGGAAATACTTTTCGGCGGCAGTGTACATGTGTAGTTAGGTTAACTTGCTATAATGGGAAAAAAAGTACAATATATTTTACATCAAGCTAACAAGAAGAAGAATTTAAATTTAGAGTTTTTTTTCTACCCACGCCGTGAGAACAGGTATCGTTCATATTCATTCCAGAGCACAGCCTCAAGTCTGGTGTGATATTAGATTTCTTTGCTTTATAGAAATATTGAAACCATCATTTGTCATTGGAAATAATACCCACTCAAGTCTCCGACAATACAAATATGCATATCGCATATCAAATTTCATGCATATCATATGTTCTTACGATTCAACATTCTTTCATTTATTGATGCACGTATAAAGATTGTTTTAACTTGAATAACAGTACACTTACAAAAACAGTTATGTGTCAGTGTTAGTAATTTTAATACGATAATTTCAGACAGCATTTAATCATCCTAATAGTGTTTTTTTTTGTAACCGAGAAATAATGTTAGAGTTAACGAATACCTTTTATATTTTTTTTATTTTTTTCTATGTTCTATAAATTGGTAGATTTGCTCTGTATCTGCCAAATAATAAATGTAACATTCCTATTAAAATATTTAAATTTTGGCAAAGAGACGAAATTCTGCTCTTGAATTGAGTACAAATCAAAAACTTAATTATCAATCTTTTTAAAGTTTGAAAATTTTATTAGTTTGCAGCACTTGAACAGTCATGATATGAAAAAAAATATATAGGGTGTGCATAAAGTATTGTCACCCCCTACACCTTACCTTTTTGGCATGTATCCTTACCAGAGTAAACAACTGAAAACAAACTGTACCTCAATGCAACATGCATATAACAGGCCTTAAGCATGCACATGTTTTAAAAGCTATTCAAAACTATGCTCACTGGCTCCCATTCGATCAAAGTTTAGGGTGTCTGTTAAAACTTCCCGAACCTCAGGGACTTTTAAATATGGTGGAGCTTAGGGGGAAATAAGACCAAGGAAAGCAGTGAAAAAGTGAGAAAACTGGTGAGAAAGTTAAGAACAGAGGACAAAATAAATAAGGAGTTAGCTATAGCTTCAAAATAAACTAATAAGTTGAAATTAATTGGGTACAGCGATGGTGTAATTGCCTCGAAAAATCTGTTAAAAATAAACTGCGTTCTGGATTGGTATTGGGCCTCGAAGGTTATTGACCTCCAACGAGATATACAATTTACAGGAAAACGTACATCAAAAGGCATTGAAATTATATCAAGGTTATTGAAAAGAAATGTTATCAATAAATATTCAGTTCTAATTTAACATTAGTTGATTTGTGTTAACGTTTACTCATTCAAATTTATGGGATGACAATACCTTGTGCACACCCTATATTTTCAGCTTTTTAAAAGATGACTTTTTGCTGTTCTTAATTCGTTTTTTTTCTGTCATGATGTAAAAGCTTCAATAATATAATGCATCATTTGATATCAGACGTCAATGATCTGGAAAGAACTAATTGTACGACATAAAAGAGATGCTCTTAAATAAAATATTGCTTTCATGGTACACTTAACAAAACAACCAAACTAAAATTTCAATATAACAGTTCATTTCCTGTCTCG
>JXSR01S021669.1:0-13155 GCA_000969725.1 Ophiothrix spiculata | reverse complement strand
TCACCCCGAAAAGGGGGACTTTGCGACAGAAAACCTTTCAAGATACAGGTGAAAATAGGCAGCAAAAAATAAATAAAATAATAAGAATTTTCAACAGATTTTCTGTTGTAAAATTTGATCGCCTTTATCAATTTCAACTAGTAAGGTGTCTATACTACAACAGATAAAATGAAAAATTCAAAATTGATATTAATTTCAAAGTCCCCCCCTTTGGGGGCGAGCCATCACAATTATGGAAGAGCGCTATATAAGCAGCGACACTTATTTATTTTTTATTGATAGAAGAAACAATCGTTTATCAATGGTCAATTCTAAGTTTTATAAAATGATTATTCTCACAGTAAAAACCAAAGAGCATTTTCGACTTCATCCAAAATAGTGCTGCGGACGAAGTAAAAAGCAGACAGCGATAGCGAGGAACTGGTAACCTATTTTTGCATATTTCTCTCTGTATATATTTTGGATGAACCTTTGACCAACAACGCATTATTAACTATGTCAGATTTGACTCATTTTAAGATGCTGAATTTGTCAATCGCTGTCATTAAAAATATAATATGCACGCAATGATGCTGTTAAAAGGTATAATATTATTATGTTGATATCAAAAAAACCTCCAAATACAAAAAGTACTATTTCTTTATTTGCTTTCTTTTTTCGTTTGTTTTTTAATTAATACAGAAATATCATCTTAACAGAAAAAAAGACAAAACAAGAACGAATGACATACCAAAAAATGATCATCATGATAAATGTTGATTTTTAGGACAATTACTATGAGTTTATTAATAAATTATATGTTACTGTTTGAAAAAGTTTATCCGTAGTTTGAAATTTTATAAATCCCATTGTAAAATGTGACAATAACTTATTCAATATCAAAAGACAGTACCAAACGTCTCAAAAACAGATCAACACTCATATACTTAAATCCTTCTAAAATATCTGATAAAAATTTATAGACCAACAACGATACGTAATATCCCTCAATGAAAATACGAAGAAACTGATTGCTGGCTAACACAGATTTAATTTGCCATTTATTGGGTAGAGTCTGTTTGCCTGCTTAGTGGTGCTTGTAAGGTCTATGTCTTTGGAATTAGACAAAGTTGAAGAGTTGACCTTTCTTTTGACCTTTGACCCCCAAGGAAAGGTTAATCAATGGGGTCACTATGGACACATTTGATCGCTGATCCAAGACGAACAATTTGACAGCTCAACCTTTGAAATAGGAAAAAGTTGAACATTTGACCTTTCCATAGACGTTTCTTTTGACCTTTGACCCCCAAGGAAGGGTCGGACGACGGGGTCATCATTGACACCTTTGATCGTTGGTCAGAGATTAATAATTTGACACCTCAAACGTCAAAATCGGACAAAGTTGAAAATTTGACCTTTTTATTTGACCCCTGTGACCCCATATGACCCCAAATATTTTTTTCAGTTTAATAACTTTTGCGGACAATGTCAAGACGTTTCATGGCCCTCAAATTTCACCACCATACCTTGTAACGCAGTCGAGTTGACACTTTTTTTCGTGAAAATCAAGTTTTTGACCCCGTGACCCCAACGTGACCTTTAAGGGGTCAGAGGTCAGGTGACATAAATGGGAGGTGACATTGGTCCCTTCACCCAAGTTGGTCAAAATCGGTCATTGTATCCCAGCGATATAAGACATCAAAGTGTTGCCAGAAAGAAGAGAGAAGAAAGAAGAAAGAAAGAAAGAAAGAAACTTGTCAAAAACAAAACCCTGCCGAAGTCATCGGCAGGGTAAGTACACCCACATATTTTAACGTAACTTTTGAAAAGTGACAAGCCAAAAAAAAAAAGGTCTTACAAGCACACGGCAAGTTATTCAACAATATTTAAAACATTGAAAACCATTTTCTTCTCTCCATTACCGTTACAACATGAACATTATTCACTTGTCCAAACATTAAATTCGGTTTAACTGAATTCACTGACAGATTGTGTGTTAGCCAATCACAAAAAAGAATTAGTGTTACTCATTGCAGATGTTGGGTCGGCGTATTTCCTCCAAGTTCGGCAAACTTCTGAATTGATTTTTGTGATCTAAAACTCAAAATAATCTATTATTTATGTGCAAGACCGCTAATGATAAGTGATGGCACGGAAGTCACTAAAAAAAGGCCAAAATACGTGCAAATGTTTTCAATTCCTTCGAACATGAATTAATGCTTGCACCTAGCGAAGAAGTTTCTGCATGTCAACGGCAAGTTTTGATATATTCAAATTTACAAATTCTATGATTTGTCATTTCTTTCAGAAAAACGCACTAAAATATGAATTAAAACCCATGTTATAGTATAGGAAGTCTTGGGAATGAAGCACTTTACCTATTTAATATTTGACGTGATGACAACGTTAAGTTTCGTCTTCTTTCCACTATCTCAAAGCAATATAATTGAATAGGGACAAAAGGAGTCAATATGAACGTGGAACATACCACAGTTGTACGAATAATGTCTCCCTTAGCATGCTTAGTGGTGTTTGTAAGGCCTATGTCTTTTTGTGGGATTTTTTTCTCTCTCCCCCTCCCCCTTCCTTTCCATATTTTTTATTATCAAGAACTCCAAATGGACGTGTTTTTTTCGACTGACTCACAAAACTGGGGTCCCCGCCTCCCACCTTCGGGCACGCCAATGATAATGGTAGATTTACCAAAGTCACTGCATTGATAATAAATTCCAAATAAATATTCTGCGTATGTGTTGTTAAGCTACACATTATACTTGGCTTGAAATTGTAGTACATGGTATATGTCAAGTCGTGACAAAGATAAACCAGGCTTTAATGTATTTTTGAATGACTAGTTATCTTGCCCCTCTTTGGTCACAAAATAAATTCATTTGTTAGGTGCTTTAAAAGTAACCTTAAATGACCTCAAACAAACTTATATGACAACTCTCTTCCAGTCTTCCAGTCAATTTTTATAATATAGTTTTACTCCACATGAACTTTGACCTTACATGGACCTTGGTCTGTTAATGTCCAATTTGGCTGCAATCCATACCTCTCGTCCTCTTGAGATTTGTTTATGTAACACAACTCCAAACGGGGGGGGGGGGGGGGGGGGTTCGCAACCCACCGGGGGTAGTTGACTGAATTGTGTGTTTTGATGTGTGTTTGTATTAAAAAGGATTACTTTCATGCTCAGACGATAATTGAATTGATTTATTAATAGAGTGTGAACTATAAACAAAGTAATATACGTAGTATTTATTATATTTGTTAAATGCATTTACTTTAAGTTACCATGCTGAACATGGGTATATTTTTAATCCTTATTGCACAAATGGAACGGTCCGTTTGAGCATGCGCACATGACATTTCTAAGGACTTCGTTTTTTTCATTAAAAAAAATGAAAAATGACCCTATTTCAAAAACTATTTGTTTTGTTTTTTAATTTTCTTTCAGAATCGTGTTCAGAGTGTAATTATCTTTTATTTTAATGTACTATTTGTCACAAGGGATTGTATATTTCTATTTAGCCGTGTGTCGCCATCAATCACCAATAAGTGCAAATGTGACTTCTGCTGTTTTTGACCCCAAATTATCAAAATATCCTGAATAATTTATTTATTTGTTTTTTATTGCTGAGGTAGAACACCGGCTCTACAAAACATATCAAGGAAAATAAAGGTGTTTCACATTTGTTTTGCCACTTAAAATTACCCTCAGAAATTCTAATTTTACCGTTGGCGTGTTGACCATCTCTATATAGTATAGCATCAAACAATTAAACTTCTTACCTTTAGACGTGTCAATTTCAAAATCACAGGGATCCCGGGTTAATACGACCTTGTTTAATAGCTGACCTCAAAATTTTCCCACACGATACTGATCAGTTTCAAAGCATGTCCCTCAAGCAATATATCAGTCTGATTTCCTTTGATATCAGTTCGGCGGAACTCACAATTCGGATACGTATCCGAATTTGGATACTCCATATCCAAATTCTGATACCCGTATCCGAATTTGGATTAAAAACAGCTGAAACGGGACATCAGCTGAAATGAATATTCAGCTTCGCCGCGCACCATACCGGTATGCATAAAAGTCAATAGCATTATCATCATTTGTCATCTAAATTCTAAGAAAGTATTGGCCAAATTATTTTGCCTTCTGTGATAAGGAGCTATCAGGACATGTTTCGAAGCTGTCCCGCTGGAATTGCACAGATGGAAATGACATTTCCATAGATACATTTATCATAAATGCAAGAAAGATGTTCTACATGTACTTGCCAGCTTGCGCTATCGATTTGTTTCCTCCTCCTTATTCTGATACGGGTATCACAATTTGGATACAAAATGTACGTGGTTATCCAAATTCGGATACGTATCCGAATTGTGAGTTCCGCCGAACTGATATGTAAGAAAAAACTGAATTTATGTAATTGAGATGGATGTGTATCGTGCCTTGTGTGTCACTAATGGATTAAGAAAAGGCTGTCAAAAATCACACTTCCTGAATAAATACTTAGACAGATTTATGTTTGTTCGATAGTATAAGTTGTTTTATACGCCTACAGGGATCTTTTTTAATGCTGGAAATTGATATGAATTTGTAATATGTTTCCACTTTTATTTCATATTTATTATATTCTATTTATGTGAGTTGGTGTGTTGGAGTTTGGGGTAGGGGTGTTTGTGATGGTGTTGGGGTGAGTGTGTGTGATAATTTATGAATTTTAGTTATAAAGACCTTATAATCGGTTCACTGGTGTCCATCAAACATATTTTGTCAGCATTTCAATTATTTGTTTCATATATATATTTTTTTGTTTTTATTAAGACTTGTTTATAATTTATTAACTTTAAATGCACAAAGAATATTTTTGATTAATCATGAAAAGAACTAGATTTATGTATACAGAATAAGAGGTCCTCCTTTTTGTCAGCACAGTCTAAAATTTCTGCCCGTATGAGCAGTAAATGCCAGAAACTCCATTTTGCGCCACAGGTGAAAATACATGTCAAGGTCGAATTATGCCGAAATTGATTTTTGACAGATTCAAAATCCTTGTGCTTACAACAAAATACCAGCCAAGTTTCATTTCAAGAAAATAATAGGAAATATGAAATAAATCTGCATATTTTAAAGACAATCATTAGAAAATAAAGGGCTTGCTGATATTTGAACGCGTTTATCTCAGTTATTCGTTTTACTCCCTGACAACCTTTAACGGACCATAACTTGACTTCTGGAAATTGTGTGAAGTTCATTAAGTTGTCATTTTAATCAGAATGGCCTTTGCAAATAATTAAAAAAGTGGAAATGACAAGAGATGGCATTTACGGTTCATCATATACCGTAACAACTTTTTCAAATATTCATGATTTTGGTATCATTGGGAAGAGGAAACCCTACCCAATACTATGGTATACAACAACCTAAGTTTGGGTCTGTCAATTTCAAGTTCACATGGGATTGAACGAGGGTTAAAATTACATCAAACGAACATGCTTCCGATTTCGTTTAATTTTGAAAAAATACGTTTCTGACATAGGTATCTATTTTTGTTGATTACTCAAAAAATAATAATGCTGTGATATTATAATTTAGCTAACATCTAGCGACGAGATGTATCATAACTCATGCTAAGTTTGAATTCTCTAGCTGCTATACTTTTTGCAAACGGTCATTTTTCTACATGTAACCATTTTTTGGGACACCTGGTACCTACTAAAGTCTCCAAAAATGCAAATATACGTACCACATATCATATTCTATTGTTATTTGATATTCAAACAATTAAACAGTGCTTATTAATTTTTCATTGTACCTAGGGTGGTTGTTTTGGCTTCTCTTTTAAATATACAATAACCGCTTAATCAGAAAGTACGTATCGCAAATGATGCCGAAATGTTTATTTTATACACGTCGGCTTGAGGTATTGTCTTCATGTTTTGATTTGGCTGTAAACGGTTATGAACAGTCTGATATCAGCGCCCGTGAATGTCCAATGGTTCATATTCTTTTATGCATGAAAAATTAGCAGTATCGCTATCTAGGCGAATATTCATAAGGCGGAGTACAAGATTTTAAAATCGACTTAAATCACTGAAAGAAGTCTGAATTTCAGAAAATTTTACGCAGAACATAAAAGAAAGTCTTAAAAACATTTTACAAGTTTGAATTTTTTAACTGTATGTCCAATACCGAGATATTTAACGGAGTGGTTATTTTAAACAAGACCGATGAAATGTTGCCAATTTACATTTGCTTTCTCCTTGTTTAAATAATTAGGGTTCAAAGTCAGCTTTATTGGCAGGTCACGATAATAAAACAAAATCTCGCAACCAAGTTTTTGTAATATCGATCGCCAGATCTGGAAAACTCATTGCTCATTATAAGCTCATTTGCATAGGACCACAGGACACACTGTGAAAACATTTGTACATTGATTCACTTCATTTAGACACAGTTATTAACTCTCCCCGTGAAGAAAAAGAAAAAGTATACTTTTACCTATCTTCGAAGTATGGTTGATGAGTTATATCCAATTATGTGAAAGATCATATCAGAGGGTCACGCAATAGGTCCTATGGGAGACAAAAAATTCAACATTGTCAGATTGAAATTTTTATTTCAAATGTTCCTTTTGCAAAAGTGTCTACATAAAGTAATAGTTTAAAGTGCTTTAGACCAGTCGTTGCTATGGTATCAGTCAAAACAAAGTTCATATTTACCATTGCATTGCATTGCATTGCATTGCAAGTTGATCTGTAACCATAGCAACAGTACATATGAGTCATTGCTAAATATTACTTTGTGTTAATAGTTTTGCAAGAGCAACAATTTGAGACCATTTCGAAAAAAATCCAACGATTTTGAAATTGTTGTCTCCCATAGAGCATATCACGTTACCCCAGATATGACTTTTCACGTTTTTGGATATAACTCATTAACCATACCACAAAGATGGGTAAAAGTATAGTTTTTCTGATTCTTTGTGATGAGTGGAAAACAATAGAATGTTTTATAGCATGATTTAATCAAATTTGAAATTTTACCCCCTGTTTTGGCAGCAATTTTGGATTATGCAAATTAATCGCTGTTCCACCAAGTAGATTTTAGATATGTTATTGTATATATTTGTCTGATATTATCCTGTAAATATAAATACTTTTGCAATTTGTTTTATGAAAAGGGCATTCCTACGTGTGTACGATATGACTCGTGATGTGGTGGTTGTATTTCTTGGTTAGTTATGAAGTAATTTATCGTTAAGGAAAAAGAAAACAATAACTAAGAATCGATAATCTGTATACATGTACATGTATCTATCTTTGAATCATTGTATCTATCATTAACTGAATAGTTGACCAACAACACGCGACTTAACTGTGCCAAATGCAATACATGCTTCATTGATGAACCTGTCAATCACTGTCATTCAAAGCAATCACGATTCTTAGCTTTAATACACCATGGTTTAACATTTATAGACTTTACATTTGTTTATAATAAAATTGAGTTTGCTGAAAATAAGATACTGCTTTAGCAGTTTTGATTTCCCTAGGCAATATTTTTTCTGTTGGTTTCCATCTTGAATAACCCGCTATATCTCTGTATGTACCAATTTTGGAATGTGCTTTCTCATGTTTGTAACTACACTTATAAACTTCAAACCAAGGGTACTTTCAAGTGCACTGAAGTGACACAGAGACAATGGGAAACTTGAAGGTGCAAATAACTCAGAAAAATAGGTAAAAAGCCGTGCACCGCAAATTTAACAAAAGGAAATGAATTTGTCATATCTTCTTCCATACGTTATCTAGAGATGGGAAACTCTACAGAGTTGATTAACACAATGTTAGTGATAATTTCTGATAAATCAATATTTCCTCTGTTCTCATTGAGAAGCGTACACGTCAAGAATCTCCATGGCATGCTTTCCATTTGTTATTGGAGAATTTTTTCGGGTATCTTAGCCAAAGCACCACACACAGTCCCACAACACCCCTGCACATCAGAGGATCAATATAATATGCTATTATTCCAACATGTTTCTTAACCCAAATGTTCTCATAAGGGTTAATATCCAAAGATCTTGCCAAACAAGGAAAGAACTCAACACCCTGATCTCCCAGGAAAGTCCGGATTGTACGAGCACGACGGAGGCGAAAGATGTCATAGTTGAGCATAAAATGTTTCCGAAGAAGCATCTAGCCAATGACATTATCAATGCTTCTAGAATGCATCTTTACTGTTGCTGATGGAAGCTGCCTTCCAAGGTGATCATGGCCGATTTTCCACCTGCATGGAAAGCTTTCAGAAGGCAATGTTACTTCCTTCTGGATACATTGTTTATAGCATGCACGCTGCAGTATAACCCTTCTCTGTACATCTGCGGCCCTGATACGTCCATGTTAGCAGTATATTCCAAATTAAGCCTAAACTCTGAAAACAACGTTATATCATTGATGGGACTTAAAATGGAAATTGATCTGTAGCTCAGTCAAAGCGTCGCTGGGAAAGGTGTTTGGTCAAGGTATTTTCTCCAGGGGTTTCCTAGCATGATCGCCACTTTGAATAAAGTGAAAGCTTACAAATATTCGTAATACAAGCTTGTTTTATGAAAGATCATGGCATTGGACACTTGTCCTGTTTTGTAAGATCTTCAGATATGAAGTCTATTGAGTACTTCACTGCTGAAGTAACATATCGATGAACAACAAGTTACATCAAACCACCATGTACAGGAGTAACTTTAGGTTGTGCTTGATACTTTGGCTGATACACCTGTCCAAACTCTCCAATCACTTGTGGAATGTCCGCTTGGAGAGTCCATGCGCCGTACGCTTCTCATGGATGATATTGCAAATAGTGTTTGGTCATAATTTGTAACCAACAATATGTAAAATAACCTTATCAAATCTTGAGCGTCCAGGTAAAGTATTAAAAAACTACGGCAAATTTAATTTCCGTAATTCCGTATTATTGTGCACGTGTTTGGACCCAAATTTTAGAGGTTTTGTGCTTTCAAGTTCGCCATTTTCTCTGTGTCACATAGGTATACACAAAAAGAGTCTTAGTTCAAAGTTTACATGTATATCTACAAATATGAAGAAATACACATCCCTTGAGTTTTCATATACCGAGATATGGCGGATTATTCAAGATTGAAACCAACACGAAAAATATATTCCATATTTAATGTCTAGTCTGTATACAGTACATGTATACAAAACGTATTAAACTTACGATAAACCATCAACGATACGTTTACCTTTTAACATTCAAGTATCTGATGAAAGTATATCCCTATTTCGAGATACACAATGTCGTGTCCCGACAGCATATGACACTAAATGAGGTTAAACGTTTATTTTCGCACGTTGTTTCTATACACAAATTAAATTTGCCTCTCATTTGATTGTATTTATTTGCAGCTGTTAGATGTAGTTCCTTAAGGTCCACTTTTAAACCAGGCTTATTCGGTTTCAGTCATGTTTTTTATAGTTTCTATATACGTATGAGATAAGTGTTCCAAAATTGGCAAAATTTAACACACGGTTTTTCCTTACTTGAACAGGCTGAATTGCAAAACGGCTTAAATACCATTTTTTTCAAAAAAAAAAGATTTTTATAGATTCTTAAAAATGTTGTTGACAAAATCTCAATAATTTGGTTAAAATCCCGAAAATGCTACCTTTATGTTCTTATATGGACATCGTATGACCATATTTGGACATAATGCCCATATATGGTAACCATTTTATTAAACATGCCAAGATGTTGAGATTTGGTATTTATAAAGTATATCATAGCCTAATAAAGAATTGAATTTTGCAAAGCAGCTTTCATCCATTTCCAGCAAAAAAACAATAGCCAATTAATCAAAAATTACTAAAATCATTATCAGGAATTTTGTTATATAGTTTGATGTCTTAGCAGTATTTTGCCCTTTTTTCAAAAGTGGACGAAAACTTGACGTAAGCCGTTTTGCAAGTCAACTCTTTATTTATATTCATGTAAATGTTTTTGGCTTGAAATTCACCCTTCACGTGCTCTTATTTAATAACGTTTTGATTAATACGTACACACTTTAAGTCCACAAAACGACAACGTTGACAAATTATTAACAGAAGAGAAAAAAATCGTTATGTCATTGAAAATAAAGAAACACATTTAAAATGTGAGTCTCTTGTCAAGAAAATATGAATGCTAGAAAATATATGGGCAGATGTACTCTATTCAATATGCATTACACCATAAAATAAAATAAAGCAGGTAACATGTTCAGTACAATCACTACTTCATGTATTATTTCCGCTTGATCTTAGAAGTAAAAGGTAGTATCTAATGTAGGATTTTTTTGTTTCAGTAAGGATTATTGTTTATCTTGTTAGCATATCATAATTTATTGTTTGATCTAGTTTATAATGGCATAGAAAAGTGTGCCAAGTCGATACTTATTATATCGAGTCGTTGCCATATTTAGGAATATATTCCATATTAAAGCCTCAAGTGTTGCATGATATTAAGTTTCTTTCTTTAAAAGATATATAAAAACCACTACATTTCATTGGAGACAATACGTACTCAAGTTTCCGACAATGAAAATATACGTATCGGATATCAAATTCCATATATTCAAAGGATTCAAAATTGTTTTATATTTCATAGTGCCTAGTTTGTTCTTGCTTCAATTAATGTACGTTAAAAGAGACAATTTCATACTTTTGTAATACAAGGATCTAACGTATACTTTTCTCAGACATGGGTATAAATTAGTTTGAAATCGTTATTCAACATCATTCTAATTTCGTATGTCCCATAATGCATCTTGAAAGTACCGCAAATACGGGCATTTCTGCGCAACTGACCATATATTACGTTGTACGCAGATGACATATTAATATGGTCGATTGCGCAAAAGTTTCCGGATATCGAAATATGATTAATTTCAAATCATGTATTGCTTCAAAATCATACACTGCAACAATATCCAGCTATATTACTGAACATCTTGTCCTTTTTCTGTTTTTTTAATGTGTCGTCATATCATTTTCCCATCAATTGAATTCTTTATTAAATAAAATAGGACGTGTATCAATGCCGCTATTAAAAATATATGTTTTATTTTAATTAATCTGTAAATCAGAATACCCGGGGGACAAAACTGATTTTTATTTATATACAGACAGTCGACGCTGCTTAATCGGGATCCTCTTAAAAAGGATTTTTGGTTAATTATTGACATATTCAGTCAGGAAACTGTTTCTTTTTGTGCAAATTTGACCTGTTATTTCTGAAAAACGGGATAATTTTTGTAGAATGCATTGATTTGATGGAAATTTAAAATTTGATGAAAACTATGATGGCAAAGCTAATATTATGAAAGTTAATTGCAAGTACGGGATAAAACCGCTAACCCAAATTCTGTTTGAAAGCTCTACAAAAATCTAAATCTGTTTAAGATGTCTCTAAAATTCTTTCTCTGTGTCTATGTTTTTGTGTATATTTCATTGATTTTGTTCCCTAAAAACATCTGACTTATAGTGATTTCTGTATTTTACTTAATCAGAACAACTAGTTAATCGGGATGTTTTTGCTACTCCTGAGGTGTTCCCAATTAAGCGGCGTCAACTGTGCCTGCAAAATATAGAAATTGGAATTTCCCGTAAAGACCTGTAATACTCGCATTCAGTAAATATTTCAAATTAGTATTTTTTTTAGTTATAAAAAAACAGTTTTGAAGTAAATATTGATAACAAAAATACAATATTTTTAAAAAAACATATATGTTTGGACTATATGGAAAATATAACAAGAAGAAGAACAACAACATTAGGGAAGTGCTCTCACAAAGAATATTGCACTCAAAATATCAAAAAAACACTATATACTTCACGTCTTGTCTGACTAATCATAGCAAATGTATGATCAGTGTGCTTAACAGTTTTTCGTGTATTTAGTGTGGTCTAGTTGTTTTGAATTAAGGTTTGAGCAGTTACGAAGCTGAGATAGAGATCCTTGATCAAATAACGTGTTGTTATTATAGCATGAAGATCTTCGATTTATTTCATACCATTATAATCTTTAAATTCCAAAAGGTAGCATTTAGTTCATATGCTTAGATACTGGTTTGGGAGAATCGAGCAATCATTTAAACTAAGATTATATCTTGACAGGTATCTAAACAATATATGTATCTATATTTCGGTAATATTAAGTTTTGAATCTGTCAAAATTACTTGCCATGTTCAGTACTTAGTATTAAGTACAATTAGTGTAGTTAAAGTTGATTTTCACTTGCTCTGTACTCGTTTCAACATCAACCCATTCAAGACACTGTACATTCCAATTATATTTAAGCTGTGACATTTAAGGGGTAATTGCGTCCCAGATTGAGTTTCACTCACCCTGTAAACACAACGTTTATGCGTGATGCTTTATTCAAATTCTTTATAGATAACTCAAACGCGGATTTCTTCAGCACCAGGCAGAATGAGGCCAAATAAATCAACAGATGGACAATTTTTTCCAATTTTGGCCTACTTCCTATATATTCTTTGTATTTTGATAGAAAAAGCATGTCCTCATGTAAGTTTATTGTATATTGTTAAAATACTAAAATCATCATTTCTTATGAAAAGGGTATTCATCAGTGCGTATGATACGGTCACTTTGGTGGTTGTATTTCTTGAAATCATAACTAACCAAGAGTAATACATGCAGGTTAAACCTTTATCTTTCAGGGAAAAAAAAGCAATACCTAAGAATCAATAATCTGTACATGTATCTATCTTTGAATCATTGTATCTATCATTAACTGAATATTTGACCAACAACACGCGGCCTAACTGTGCCAAATGCAATACATGCTTGCTTGATGAACCTGTCGATCACTTTCATTCAAAGCAATCACGATTCTCAGCTTTAATACACCATCGTTTAACATTTATAGACTTTACATTTGTTTTTTTAATAAAATTGACTTTGCTGAAAATAAGATACTGCTTTAGCAGTTTTTATTTCCCTAGACAATAGGCACTGAGTCCATCGAATTGAATTAATCAGTCATGTTTTGTTTACTTCATGTGAGATACACGAAGGAGACATATTTTTCCTTTGCATGGACATTATAATTACAAGTGGTATATTCGAAAGTTACCATT
>JXSR01S021668.1:242941-262419 GCA_000969725.1 Ophiothrix spiculata | reverse complement strand
AGGGGAAACTCCAAAATGTCGATCATTATGTGCTTGTAAAATAGTAAATCCTCCATTTAATTTTTTAATTTTTACATATGTTAAAGCACTTTTTGTGCTCTTCAAAATACTGAAATAAAAAAATATGGTCACCGTGTTAGTTTTGAAGAAAAACGACCAAAACTAGCATTTTTTTGATAAAATTTGATTACTTTGATTGCTTATCTGCGTCTGCATATTTCCCGCGTATATATTACGCAGCTAGGCGGCGCGTGATTAACCAAATGCGTTAGTAAATCATGCGTTCAGTGTGCATTGAAATTTGAGCACGCAAAGCGGACGCAAACATTTTTTTGATTTCTTACTATTTATGAAAAAATCGTTATCCCGCAGTCGCAAGCAACTGCATCTCAGAGGAAACCCCTTAAAAGGGAGTCCAGCATAACAAACTTAAAATTGAAATGTCTCCTTTTTATAAGAAAATTTGTCAAAAGTAATTTTGTACTATAATGTGATATTTAACTGTGTGTGATATTGTACAAACTCAATATAGTGTCAATGGTTCTTTTTAATAATATAAATGCAGCTCATAGTTTGGCAGTGATTTGTGTTTATTTTACAAGCTTTTACAAAAAATTAAATATATTTAA
This sequence comes from Ophiothrix spiculata, assembly GCA_000969725.1. Classification (NCBI taxonomy): domain Eukaryota; kingdom Metazoa; phylum Echinodermata; class Ophiuroidea; order Amphilepidida; family Ophiotrichidae; genus Ophiothrix; species Ophiothrix spiculata. The sequence continues at coordinate 261,790 of JXSR01S021668.1, read as the reverse complement.
AAAAAAAAAAAAAAAAAACGAGAATCTGTGTCACTGCCAGTAGATTTATTGTTCCTCCATTGCTTGCAGATTTTGTACACTTGACATATTTGTGTGTATTTCATTTCAAGTGAAAATAGTGGTGGGCTATAAATGGGTGATGTTTCAGATGCATAACAGGTCTGAACTTAAGCAGTATGTTTTACTGAGCATTTTGACACCCCTTTCAAAAAAACCTGTCGAAACAAATTTTACCTAACAGGTTCCATAAATGGCCATCAAAACTTGAAGAGCCCTCACGACTAAAAACATCAAAAACATCATTTCTGGAGTAACAACAAATTCAAATTAAACAGTGGGAATGGACTTTCTGAGCCCAAAAGATACAAATAACATGTAAAAAGCTAGTAAAATGTGTAAAATTGGCCAAAAACACTTATTTATGTTTCTTGATGCCTTCATTCCCCAGAAATTTGTTTTTTGGATGGCATCCCATCATTTTTAACCGATTCTTTTGAAAAAAAGTGTCAAAATGCTCAGTAAAACATGTTGCTTAAAATATGACCTGTAGGTAATTCGTTTGAAACATCACCCATTTTGTTACGGGCCCTGTATAGCCCTTTACTAGTTAAAACCACTTCAAAAGATAGAGAATGTGATGGAATTGGCAGTGCAGTTAGGCTTTCTCAGACCACAGCATCATGGGAAACCCCCTTAAAGGAGGATGGTCTGATTGCTTTAACCTTTTTTCAAACTTTTTGAGATTTTGGAACCAAAATATTGCTCCTATTTTTCCATGTGAAATTTCGTTTTGGAGATACATATGAAAATGTGTCTAATTATGGTAACCATAATTATTTTTACACAGTAATGAATAGGCAGTACCAAAATACAAAATTGCCCATAAAATCAAAACAGCTTGACCAATTCAGATAAAATTTGAAACTATGCCCTCTTTAGTGGTTAAAGCTCCACCTTTAAATTTAAAGGAGCATATCCTATTTTTCAAAATTTGCACTTTGGTTTCATATGAAAGATCATCGATCAAGAGGTCTAAATTTTAAATTTCAGTATTAAATTAACCCAGCTGTTTGGACTTTATATATTAAGTGCAAGTCATATTTCATTGCTTCCTATACTTTGCTGGATAAATTGATTATGGTTAACATAATTAGACACATGTTTACCCATATGGTGAAGCATACATGTTACTTATTTCATGTTTCCATAAAGTCAAAGACAAATAACATGTGGCATGCAGACACCACATTAAGTAGAAGTATGCTTCACCATCATGGGAAAACCTACAGGTTATTCATTAGGTAAATTTTTATAGGTCCTAAAACTAATACATGTATAGTGATCTGATTGTCATGAGATTGTAACATGATAGTAATTTATGTTTTGTTAAAATGTTCCTTTTCTTACTTCAAAAACCGTTAAGAGGGACAAAATTTAATACTACCACAGGTGTTAATGCAAAATATTTACATTTTTATTATAAAACAATATTGATATCTAAAATATAAAATTTAACAATTGGCATTTCCTGCAAAATGCAAAACTGTCATGTCTTTTTAAAACAGGAATCATCAGGACTGGTGTAGATCTCGAGTGTAGACCATGGTGGAAATTCATATCAATACCTAGTCCAAAATTGTGGACATTTCAATATCCATGGAACCAATGTAACCATCAATTTGGTTTATAGTACTTGATCAAATCAAGTTCAGTGAGTTGATTAGTAACAATCTTATCCCAGCCTTTGTTAGCAGCTGGGTTAATCGGGCTCGGATGCATAATTGACACTACTTTTACGCCCTCAATATTTGCATTTTTCAAAGCTTTACGAGTTTGAACCTCAGCAAACTTTCCAATTCCAACTACCACTTTGATACCAAGAAGTTTAATCATCTTGCATATGAAATCATCGCATACCTCCATTAACGGTTTACGCATACCGATCTTCAACGAGGGCGGTGTTATGTTTTTACTGGATTCTGTCATGAATACCAGCGGACAGTAGTTATAGACAAAGGTGTGCTTGAAGAAAGCATCCGGAGTTTGACAAAGAGATTTCCATAGCGACCAAAAACGATTACCACTCACTTCACTTCGCTGGCAATCCAAACCTATTATCTGACGTTTGGGATGTTCTTTTGGTGGTTTCCCTACTTTGCCAGTTATCTTCATCCAATTAATGACAAAGTCATATTCACCAAATGGAACCTGAAAGAAGCAAGGAATTTTTGTGTAAATTATATTCATCCACAAAACATTAAGTTCAACAATGATTATGATTGTTTGTGGGAATCAAACATTTTACAGAGTTGGTTCTTTGCAAACGATACATTCATGCATCTACATATTTTTAATCTGTTAGACGTATCTGTAAGACTTGCTTAAACCTCAACTTTTTAATTCTGCACCTGATTCAGAGTTTGGCCTTGAAACCCAACAAGGGAAGGGCCTATAATTGAATTTATCTATCTTTTTCTACCCATTAAAGCAATTTTTGCCACTAACTATTTGTCCTATTGGTTACAATACCTCCCCAAGGATGGTCATTGCCCATGATCCTTTGGATTTCTATCTGTGGAAATGTCAGATCCAATTTATTCTGAACATACATGAAAGCATCGCAACTGAAATTAATTGATATTATATCATGATAACAGTGATTTGAGCCGCGTGCAATAGTTTGTATTATATCATGATTACAGTGATTTGACCTGTGCATGAAACAAACCTGTGTGATATCATAATATAAAACAAATATTGAATGCCTATGCACTGCAATATTCGGTCAAATTTGGACTGATCTACGCCTCGTGAAATAGAAAAGTCCAAATTTGACCTCATGATATATTTTGTACTACTACTATTGCACTCTTAGGCATTCAATATTTGTATACTATGGTACATAGTGTCTTATTAGAAAACTTTTATGCTGCCCTCTAAGATTTCAGAACTTCAAAGCCAGCCTGTTAGATAACTTGGCAAGTACTTAAAAGATAATTTATATTTCTTTACATGCGTTGGATAGGAAAGTGAAAAGATATCAGGATTTGCAAGCCATATTTGGTTTTGGTCTCGTAATACAGAGACTGTGGGTTCGAGCCCCGAGTCGAGCGGTTTTCGTCTCCTTGGTTCCTTGGGCAAGAAAAAATACTCTACTTGCTCCGTGGTCGGACAGTCACGTAAAGCCGTGGTTCCGCAGTACGAATAGACTCTTTCATGGGGTATGCATGTTAGTAGGGGAACCTTCCCCGGCAACCGTGACCGTATGTCAAAAATACGTCATCTACTCTAGGACCAGAGTGCATAGTCACTATACCTTCAAAAGTATATCATCTCTCTAGGACCAGAGAGCTCATCTAGATGCTGAAAAGGCTTTGATGAGAATAAGCGTAGAAGTAGAAGTAGAAGTATGCAAGTACTTGTATCATTGATTGATTGATTAAATATTTTCTAGTTCGATTCATATAAAGGTTTATAACTGCCAAGTCCAGTGATTTAGAAAGCCAGTTAGAGTGACCCAACCCCAAGGTTGAGATCAGTGGATATCTTGCACTAGGGAGTAGGGGTTTTCTAGTAGTCAGTGGATGAATTATAATGTGATTGTGGACTTGTCTTGTGGATAGTATCACCAAAAAAAGCAAATGTCCTATAAATCAGACTAATATTTTCAAGCTACCGTATTTGATGTAATGTTTTCAAGCTACCAAGTACGATCCAGGCCCCTGGCCACCATCCAGATTTTTTCAGAAAGTGGACTTTTTGGAGGAATAACTTTAGTTTTGGTCGACCCCTAAACTAATTTTAGTGGTTTTGACAAAGTGACAAGAAAAAAAGGTTTTTAGCACTTTCGCTAGCATTTTGTGCAGTATTTTATTAAAAAAACTGACCTACATTTACATATTTTGGTGCTTTGGGTGTTCTTTTGGTGGACATTTAGGGACTTTTTGTGGACCTTTTTTGTACATTGTCAAATTTGGGGGGGGGGGGTGACGCTCCCACCGCACCCCCCACCCCCCTTGCTATGGGCTTGCCAACAATAAATCCCAACCTACCCCATTCTGTGCCATGCCAAATGGCCCAGGATTCATGCCCATTATAAGCACCTCCTTGGTTGAGCTGCAGAATTTCCTCACATAATCTTCATGGGGTTCCCGCGCATAAACCAGGGGGTTGTACACATACGCCACTGGATCCGCAAACTCAAGCTGAGCCAAATCATCACTCAGGGCATCTGTAAGCTTAATGAAATCTTCTGCTAGAGCTGAAGAACTGCCTAAATTGTCACTAGGGAGGACTGATGATTGAGCAGTATCAGCCACTGTGTTTGATTCAGAATGGTCATCTGTTTTCTGTCGCTTAGATTTGGTTGCCATGATGATTTAAAACCTACATAAGAAAGTAAAAATTACAAATATGTTTAATTGATGCTACTGTCTGAACCGGTATGTTTGATGTGAGATTGCCTGCACAAGGCTATCAGCACTAGCTGATGCACCAGAGGTTGTGCACCGGGTGCACAGGCACCACCAATAATTCGTTTGTTAGTCGCCAAACTCCGCATTTGTCGGTTGTCTCTCGCCATTGTCGGAAAATTTGTAGGGTTTATATGTACCAATAGCCACAAATTGTGCTGTAAGACAATGTTGATATTGTTAGAAAAATAAAAGAATTTTTTTTTTTTAAATCAGCTGCGTAGTTTTTTGTTGTTTAGTTATAACTGACAAGAAATTAGACAAGGAAAATATATTAAGGGGCCACATACAAACTCAACCGGTTGTCTGCTGATTCTGGGCGGTTGGCTATTGTTTATTCCAGTTGAACCGACCAGAACCACCAGACAACAACTGGAGTGTTGAATCAATAGGCCTTTAATTTTGAAAATACCTGGTGTGCTACAAATAGCACTTTTCAGGACATTCAAGGGTCCTGTAGGTGTGCATTTTGTATCTTATTCTGTTTGATTTTACCAGATTTATGTGTGCTGAAAATCGCACTCCTCAAGACCATTTTAAGCGTGTGATGGTGTGCAGTCGCACTCTCATGCCTCAAAATACAAGGCCTGCTTTGGGCTTTTCAGTTTTTGATAACTATGTTGACACAAATTGGTATGGGCTGTTGTCGGCAAAACCCCCAAAGTGTGTACCACCAATATTGAAAGTCTGGTTCGTCATGTGAGTGCAAGAAAGTCGTATCTGCAATGGCTGCCTTAAGTTATATTTATTTTATGCCTTGTCAAAAGTATGTGAAAAATCATTCAAAACTTCCCAGTCTTATGTCAGTGGTTCTTGAAATAGTTCTTCATCTGAAGAACCATTTCAAGAACCACTGACATAAGACTGGAGATTATAAAGTGTGCAATCCAAATTTTTGACAAATGGCAGCTATTGCAGATATGGCTTTCTTGCACTCACAAGTCTAGTTATGCCACTGGCTATCAAGTCAAGTTTGATCCAGTTTATGGCACTTGTTTGTGAATGAATGAATAAACCAGAGGATAAATTTTTAACTCATGCATGAGAGTGCTGAAGATGGTGATAAGTTTTAATATTTTTGTTGTTACATACATACACTGAGTTTTTATACCGCGCCATTTCTATTAGAAATTGTTGTTGACAAGCTTTACTCTTCCTTCATTGAACTTTTACTTTAATCACTCGCAATTTCTTCATTACTCCCAGTGTTTTCCCTAATCATGCCGTAAAATGAACTTAAAAGAGGACAAAGTCTTGAAAATGAAAGTCATTCCTTCTGCATAAGCTTAGGATGCTCTAGTCACCAACCACTAGGCAGCGATCAATTCGACGAGATAGTCACCAACCACGACAACCGGAGTACCCTGCATGAGCTGAACCAGGCCCCTGACACTTTATCCCCATGTACTTCATAGCTCATTGGATTACTATTTCTCAATATTCGCTGGTTGAACTCTCACTAGGCAGCGATCAATTTGACGAGATAGTCACCCACCACAACACTCTAAGCTGAACTCTCATCAGAGTGCAATCATGACACTGTTGAGCTGAATTGTCACCAGAGAACCATCAATTTGATGGGATGATCCAGTCAACCACACAACACCAGCCTTAGCTCAATGACACCCTGAGCTGGACTAGCTCTCACCAGGCTGTGATCAATTTGGCGAGATCGCCATACACCCACTCGACACCCTGAGCTGGACTCTCACCAGACTGCGATCAATTTGGCAAGATCACCAGACACCCTGGGGGTACTCAAATATGGTTTGGGTAGGGACGTGCATCTTGGAAATTTGAAAAGCCACCCATCAAAATACTAATTTTTAAGAAAAATTGACCCATCCATATACAAAATCTTCTCAATTTTGAGCCAAATTAAATCAAAAGTCTCTTTTTTCTGTCCAAATTTGCTCTTTTTTGGCAAATTTTTTTAAGAAGAAATGTCCAAATTTGCGGCATTTGGCACAAATTTCCGGAAATTTTAAAAAGAAAACCCATCAAAATACCACATTTTGCAACGAAAAATGACCGATTGGAATACCAGAAAGCCTGATTTGCTACCCGAATTTGCAGCATGTCCCCATAACCCATTTTGTACTAAGTAGCTTCCCCGGGCAGACACCCACACGACACCCTGAGCTGAACTCACACCAGGCTGCGATCAATTTGATTTGTGTCACACTTGATAATATGATTCACCAATATCAGACATTATTCATCTCACCACAAATATTAGAAAGAGAAACAAAGCATTTTTCTCTCGATGACACAATGATTTATACATTTTATCCACAAAAGTACAAATGTAGTGGGTTTGACAATTCTGTAAAATGACAAGAAATACCACATTCCAAGAGGGACTCATGAATTTACAGTTAATGAAATGTGAACAGTTGTAACAGTCATAAAAATCAAATCAAGATGAGTTGAATTCTGTATTAACAAAATCCATACCTGGTACAAGGCCTATGCAAATTGGCAATGCAAAAACAGGTTCTTGACATCGGCACATATGGGGCTATTGTGTCTATAGGTGTGGCCCCGGAGTCTATCCCCAAGAAACACTCGATCTTTCAAGTTTTTGAACCAAGGCTTGGCCCTCTCTAGCCAAGGTATCTATCACTCAATCAAACAACTTTTTTTTTTTTTCTGAAAACATTGAAAAATATATTCATAACATGTGAAAAACTTCTTACTTTTATACTCTATAGAGAAAGTTTTGGATCCACTACAAGTTTTCTTATAAAGCTTCCCCTCCCCCAATCCAACTTTGTCCCTGAAGGGCTCATAAATTGTTTGTCCCTTTCAAACAACTTTAAAGGAAAACCCTGCTTAGTTTGAATCAGTTTGGATTATCAACTTTTTGAAGGCTTGGACCTGAACCGGTTTGCATCCCTCCTCAGGGCTCAATGGGTTTCACCAATGTTGACAACAAGGAAAACATTTATTCTTACTCATCAGCCACATTTATCATTGCATTCATCATCTGCATTATGAGATCTAAGGGAGCATGGCATATGTTGCAACCTACATGTTAGTTGTTTTAATAGAGGCCTTGCATGCTTTTATCGATTGATACCAAACAAAGAATTTGGACTGATGACCGTATAAGCATGATGTATCGTAGTCCTTTCAACTAGATACTGTAATTAACCTTATGATAATACATGTGTAGCATATTTTTATTGATGGGACAATATGAAATGTTTGATAATGGTAACACTTTTATTGAATGCCTTTGAGCAATCCGCCATATATTCACGGTATTACACGTCACATGCAGGGCTAGGGGCTCTCTATAAAATTGGTCTGAAAACAAACTTGGCATATTAATTTCTTGAGCAATGTAAAGTAGGTTTTCCTAAATTAGAATCCTGATTACAGGGTCCTATTAGGGTGTGTATAAAACTAAGACCTAAGACCTATAAACCTAAGACCTAAGACCCTAAAAACCTAAGACCTAAGACCCTAGAAACCTAAGACCTAAGACCCTAAAAACCTAAGATCTAAGACCCTATAAACCTAAGACCTAAGACCTATAAACCTAAGACCTATAAACCTAAGACCTACGTTTTATTTTTTCCAGGTTCATCCACGCCACCATATCTTGATTTGATAAGACTACAGCCTATCATGTTTATGTCCAATGAGACAACATACATTCTCAAGTTCAAGTGCAACTAACTATATTACAAAAGCTCTCATTCCATATCCACAATACGGTTATACACCTATTATATACGCAATGAAAATGAGCTTTCCTTCTACCAACAATTACAGTAATGCAAAATAACCAATGCTTTATTATTTTGTCAAGTTCATCTACGCCACTGCAATATTTTACTGCCTATCACGTGTACGTCCAATGGGACACAATACATTGTCAAGTTCAAGCACACTTGACTAATAGTGACAATACCATTATACGGTTATAATTATACCAATAATATATATTCGCAGATCATAATAATGAGCTCTCCATCTCACATTTTCAGTGTAACTTACCACTACATTATTTAAAGCCTTTTGCTGAATTATATCCTAGTCAAACATAATTTAACATTACCTGAACCCTCGTACCGAAAAAATTGACTTTTGACAAAATGGCCACTTTTTCAAAAAAATCGTTATAAAAGTTCTAAATGACCGATTTTCGTCGGTTTTTTTGCTAATAAATGAAGGAATCAACAATTCCAACATGTTCTGTAAGTTTCAAGTCAATAGCATGCAGATTTTTTTCAAAATGGCAATTTAAAATTTTCCGAGGTGGCAACCACCCCCCTCCTGGCCCTACCCGCCGATTTTGACGGCCTACCATAACCCCGATTTTTCGTCAAAATGACCGCATAGGATGTAAAAACAATTACCCAAATGCCCGGGGTCACTTTGTTTTGCGTTAATCGGCGATCACCGCTAGGGGGGTAATTTCCCCCCCCCCCCCTAGGAAGACGAGGGTTAATCCATCTTCTAAGTGTACCTGACTTTTTTCTTAACCAACAGAATGTCATGTGTAGAATATCATGCGTCTCATATCTTAGACCTTATTCATTGGAGTACATCTGACTTTAAACGTCAGTACTCTTGTATCCAGATTTCTTTTGATTTTAATTTTACTATTGAGGAGTATATGCATGCATGACTTTTTTACCACTATTATTCATACTTTACCATCACTCAATAATACTGACATACCAACTAGCTAGAGCTAGAACAAGTGTTCGAGAACCGTTCTTGTTTTTTGACCATGAAAATATCATGCCAGCTATTCTCCAATCTCCGTCACATATACTAGCCACACTGTGGTATTATACATTGCTGCACAACAACGAGAATGGTCAGTCTACTATGTGCACATAAAATTTCATCAAGTTTGTAATACGTACAGACTCTATATCATGGAATAATTATGTTTCCAAATGATTATTTGACCACATTACCACCTGATAATTCCTGGTAAGATATAACATACTTCATGTGAACTGTATAAACTTCAGATCTTTACACTAAAATGCCTTTGTTCGTCTTAGGTTTTTAAGGTCTTAGGTCTTAGGTTTTATAGGGTCTTAGGTCTTAGCTTTATAGGGTCTTAGGTCTTAGCTTTATAGGTCTTAGGTTTATAGGGTCTTAGGTCTTAGGTTTATAGGGTCTTAGGTCTTAGGTTTATAGGGTCTTAGGTCTTAGGTTTATAGGGTCTTAGGTTTATAGGGTCTTAGGTCTTAGGTTTATAGGTCTTAGTCTTAGGTTTACAGGTCTTAGGTTTATAGGTCTTAGATGGGTCTTAGTTTTATACACACCCGTCCTATTATTTACAAAGGTGACTGGTACCATGTAATTTGTGGTCGCGTGATTGATTTTGTCCAGGAATTTGGCAGAGACTTTTTGTGGATATCGACCTAGCTTTACTTTACTTGCTCTATTGGAAATTGGTCCCCCTATGTGCGAATGCTCCCTCTGGGGCTCTGCATACAGTGCGTATCTGGAGAGTCGATAAACGATTCGGCATGTTACTTTTCAATAGGTTTTACATCAGGATGGGTTTCCCAAGGATGGGAAACTCAAATAGTAAAACCTACAATGTTTACTCTGTGTCTCAGTAAGTTCACTTTATGACATACACAGACACTGCCCCTATTTGGGGACAAGGTTTTAGCCAGCCAGCCGTGTACGCCGTGTTTTACGCGGCCATATTCGAAAAATCACGGCCAATTTTCGAATAACACGGCATATACATCTATACAATACTAAAAACTTACACACCCAACCTTTTTTGTTTACACACCCAATTTGCAAAATCCTACCTAAGAGCTTGTTTGGTGATGTGACCCCCCCCCCTTCAAAAACAATGATAATATACCAAAAGTACAAAAAGGTCCACTATGACAGGACCCAAAATCTAAAAAAAAACACCATCATAATATTCTTTTTTTCTTTGCTTGTCACTTCTTCAAAACCACTGAAATTATTTTAAAGTTATTCACCAACTACCTCAAAAAGGTCCACTTTTTGAAAAAAAAACCCACCCACTGAAAAAATCCTGACTATCATGGTCCTTGTGTAGACAAACACAATAAGTAACTCATGTAGATGGCAACATGAGGCAGATTTTCTCTTGCTCATTTTCTATCAAGAGATCAATCCCTTCTGGTCTGTATGCTAAATCATAAATCCAAGAGGAGTGTGACATACATCATGAAACCACAACCAGACATCCCAGCCAATATCAGCAGGTGAAGTGTTCAATGCACTATGACACCATCTAGGCCTACAGGTGCCATCCGTGTTACTATGGCAACAAATAGGCCCATGGGTGCCACCCCCATTATGTGCACCTTGTCCATGTATAATTATTAACTCATGTATGGAAAGTTTCCAAGTTGCATCAGAAGTGGGTCAGAGTGCTTTTGATGAGTACTGCAAGTAGCAATTAGGCCAAAAAAAAAAAAATTCTTTGGTTGCCCTCCAGAGCTTTTTTCAGAGAGGGTCGGTCGGTCGGTTTTTTTTTTTTTTTTAATTTTTTTTTTAAATACTCTTCCACTGACTGCTAGGTCGATCGGCCGCTCCAGCCTTCAAAACTTCCCCCGCGACATCCAAATCAAAACAATCAAATACTTCTTGTAGTGATTTGGGACATCCTAAACATTTTGAGGGTTGAATATCGAAAAATGCAAAAATATAACACTTTTTTTGAAGTTTTCGGTAAGTTTTGCATATTTTTTTAGAAAAAAAAAATATTTTTCAATAAAAAAAAGTTTGGGTCGGGCTGAAAAATAGGGTCGGTCGGTGGAGGGCAACCAAACAATTTTTTTTTTTGGCCTTATGGGCTTGTCCAAAAATCAAAATACCTCATACCTGTCAAGTCTCCCCATTTAGGCGGGATTTTCTCGCTTTTAGGTAGTCCTCCCCACCTCCCACTCAGGTAGCCATATCTCCCGCTTTTTGAAAAAATTACCGCATTTTCCCGCAAGGGTGAAAATTTCTATAAGTGGCAATGCATATTATCCTATTGCGGGAAAAAATGGAAGCAATGTTTTGAAAGCTATGTTTGGAATCCAATTTTTGTTGAGAAATTGAATTATTGAGATCGTTATGTTTGGGTGGGCACCCGGGGAGGGGGTGCGAGACTCAAAACTTTTTTGGTAGGTATGTAATATACACGATATCCAACATAGGGTCTAATACGGAACTGATTTTTGTTCAAAAATACTGGGTCTATGGAACTGATTTTTTTAAATTGAGGTATCAAGAACTGCTTTTTCCAATAAAAATATGACTATCTGAGCTGAAAATCACTCAAAATTAGGTTGAAAACTTAATAAAACATAGTCATACTAAAGTGCTACCCACTAGTGTCCCGGGCTAGTGTCCAAACACCTCCAAATTGACCTCTTATGGCGTAACGCACACCCCCGGCGCACACCATCAAATTTTGTAACCCTAGATGACGTAACTTGGCGTTATTCACCAAAAAATCTACCCTTAAGGCATATTTGATAAAATGTGCCAATCGTGAAGGTCATTTGGTCTTTGTAAAACACACTATTGATGATATGTTTAAGTTTGGCTGATAGAAAGCCCAATTAATGAAAAGCTGGGCATTCATGTCTCAATATATAGGCCTACTTTAATACAACCACTCAAAAAAAAATTAGTATGTGAGATCCGCGATATCCAACATAGGGTGTTGGGGAACGGATTTTTGGTCGAATTGAGGTATCAAGAACTGCGTTTTTCCCATAAAAATACGACTATTTGAGCTGAAAATCGCTCAAAATTATGTTAAACAGATCAAAACACATTTCTGAGTCATTTTCTTTGAAAATGGGGTCTTCAGAACTGTTATCTTGAAAAGAGCATCTTGGGGAGCAGAGGAGAAGGCTTACCCGAAATATCTGGCTGTGCTGTGGCACAGCCAGAAGCAAGCTCTGCTATAAAACCTGCACATAAGTGCACATACCCAATATCCCCAAAAATGATCATAGCTATCAAATACGAACTGCAACCCTCCACAAACATGACAAAGGATATTTATAATAAATTTACTTATTATAAATACTTCCCGAAGTTGTTAGTCACACAAAAATGATGTTTGAAGATATGTTTACAACCGGTTGCTATGTAAACAAACGAAACATTCCGTTTGATTTCTCTGATCAGAACAGTGCAATTTTCATGAATTTAATTCAAAAAGGTTCCTTTCATTAATATGTAATAAAACAGAACTGTTTGTTCAAGTACCGTTTGTATTTTTCAATTTATGGACAAATGGCCTTTATGTGATAGGCTGTACTACACAGTTTGCCTCAAGCCAAAAACGCGAAGTTTTTTGGCTTGTGTTTCTCGAGCAAGAGAAGGCTTGAAAAGGGGGTCTTGAGGGCGGCACATACCTGTACCTTCCGTCAATGTAAGTAGCCCCCCGGGGTTCCACAGCCCTAATGTCTCATTTTATCATCAAAAACAATACCCTTTTTGTAAAAGACGTCGACGCAGCCCAGTGGTGAAAATTAGACCCTTTTCGACACTTATTATGAATGCGAGTGCATAGCCATTCACATGTCGAGTCGAGTGACCAACCCCCCCACCCCTACAAACAAACAAATGTATAAGCCTACTATATGTGTATGGAATATATTTTACTAGACCTCTGGTACCCAGCCCTTTTATTTTTTTATTAAAAAAAATATGATAGAAAATTTGAAGTCTGTGCTAACTCGGGCTAATAATTAAACAAGCCTGTAAAATGTGTAAGCCGGGCCCGGGGTGTAAGCTTAAGCTTTCATCATCATGTTGAATGCATAAAGAAAACACTGGTACACAGCACAAAGCCGATGAGGGCTCTGCTGACATCCACCTACCTGCCACGATAATCGTTTTGCTTTATGACTTACGTCTTATTTCTTACCAGTTTTGTAGCGTAAAATACACGACCATTCCACAAATTCTGATCAACCTGTTCGATAAACAAACGCACTGAGAGCCTCGGTGTAATCACTGCACATGTCTTTGTGACAACAACGTAGACTTATTTCCAGTACTTAGTGGTTTGCGAACCAGGATACTTATTACTATAAGCATTTCAGGCATCCACCAAGAACTTGATACAAGACTAATAACAATGCACCTGTCACAATGAATCAATTAGTGCACATTAACCAATCAGAAACATTGACAATACAGGATATGAATAATCAGCAGCTGAATGGCCCGTTAGATATGAATAATTCATGAGGAACTCTGACAAAGTTTCTGGCTGGTGTAATGGCGCGGTTAGTTTGTCAACCATTCAAGGACATAACAACACGGAACTTTAACTCGGGAATTCCCTACCGCGAACACGGAAATGAATATCGGGGGATGTTGCACCGGGCTACGGCCACAGCTCAACGCAGAGAAATTACAGAAACTCTTACAGCTCTTAAGGTTTTTACCTCCAAGAGGAAATTTAGACGAAATGCCTGAGTTTGAAGAGATTTTAGAAGATATCAAGACTTTTTTGAAAGGTATGTGTTTATTCGGCTCGACTAGCTGTTAAAATTAGTGAAAACTCAGCTAAGGTTGAGGAACTAATCAGCTAATTGTGGTGTCAAATTCGGCAAGCTTGTAATAAGTACTTCCTGGTTTGAATGGCAATGCAATGCCATTATATAGACATGGTGCACACCTAGTGCACATGCACAACATTGACCATTTTCAAAATGTGCATCATATGCAATCACTATTTTTTAAATTTTCTCATAAAAGTAAGACAATAAATTGAATATTACACAGTGCAGAGAATTTTAATATAATTTTTATAAAATATAAAATTCAATTTTCATTCACAAGTAGAACATTAAATTTACATAGATAGGTCATGATTATTGTGCATGGCCAATTAATCTGAGAGGCACAGACGCAGACGTAATACCCTGATCACTCGTCTGAAATCCTTGTTGGAGAAACCAATGACTGTACATTGTTACTTGTACAGCTCTACAATAGTACTGACTTATAATCAGGGCCGTACGAAGCGGGGCGGGGGGGGGTCGCACCCCCTGGCTCGAAATATCGGGGCACTGGCGGGACAAATATCGGGACGATATTTTACTACTTTAACTGTCCCGATATTACTGTCCCGCAAATTTTTAGTCAAAATAAACCAATTTTAGCACAAATATCAAGGTTTAATATCAATTTTTGGCTGACAATAGCAAAATTTTTTAGCATATGGGCTAGCTTGAAGCCTCGATTTAGCGCTCGAATATTTACATAAATAAGGACCCTGTCAAGCCTTTTCAGAAATGTTTTTTTTTTTTTGCTCGATGCAAAATATCCCACCGCTGCCACCATGCACCAAAATTGTTGGCCTATTTTTGGCAATTTAAAAAAAAAATAAGATAATGTCAACAATTTGAGAAAACCCTTCCTACTACAATTTGTTTCTAAATTCCAAAAAGCAAAAAAGGTTCAACATTTCACGAATGCAAATTTTAGGACATTTTTGGGGCCAAAAATATGGTTTTTGCATTTTTTGCCAAATTTGACAATTTTGGTCAAAAACAAATATTGTGTGTTTGTTTCTTTCTTTCTTTATTAGGCAAAATCGACAGAATATAAAACAGTAACAGACATATGCATTCAGACAATTACAATGAATCCGACAATATAAAAGACATGATACAAGTACAGACACCTTAATGCCGAAATGCCAGGATGACCCATAAAGTCTGGCCACATATGTGCAAACTTAATTCCAATGGGGTCCAGCAGTGTAAAGATCTGCTTCTAAAAAATGCTTGAGAAACACAAGCCAAAAAACTTTGTTTTGGCTTGAGGTATAACGGTAATTGTGTATTAAATGAAAAATACTAATTGTAAGCCTACTTGAAAAAAACAGAAATTACTTTCTCCATATTCATGAAAGGAACCTTTTAGAATTAAATTTTCAAAAATCGCAATGTTCGGATCAGAGAAATCAATCAGTATGTGTGGTTTGTTTACAGTGGTTACCATTTGTAAACAAATCTTCAAACATCATTTTTGTGTGACTAACAACTTTGGGAAGTGTTTATAATAGGTAAATTTAGTATCCTTTGTCATGTTTGTCGAATGTTGCAGTGCGTATTTGATAAAAATGATCATTTCTTGGGTATGTGCACTTATATGTGATAGGCTTGATTGCAGAGCTCGCTTCTGGCAGTGGTACCAATACCACTAACGCCAATTAAGCGCGCGTATGCACCACACACGCGCACGTTTTTCATATTACGCGATGATCGTCATGCCTGGACTGATCAAAATTCTCTTATTTGACGTAAGAAATAAATTAATAAAGTATTTCTCCGTAAAATTACACATAAAATGCATTAAAATGTCGAAAGAGCGGTTATAAATGACAATAATAACTTTGCACCATCTTTTAATTCGGTCATTGTTTAAAATCGTCGGTGTTTGTTTTGTGCCTCGGTACTTTTCTTCGTAGCTCCCTCAGGAAAGTACCTCGGCCCAAAACAAACACCTCCGATTTCAAACAATGACCTCAAAAAAGATGGTGCGCAGTTATTATTGTCTAATTCCAGACTCCATAAAGTACTAATTTTCAAAACAGTGATAGATAGAAACATACTATATACGGTACTATATGTACTATATTCGGCGAATAGCCAGGCTAATTTCAATAGTGCAAATGCATTAAATTTATGGGACGCCTCCATGATGAGAAAGACAGAAAATTGGAAAGGATTTTGGATTTTAGATGCAGGAGGAAACCAAAGTGCTCGAAGAAAATCTGCGAGGACAAGTATGGAGTGGTTTTGGGTTTGAGACTCTCCTTATTTGTGTTAAGAATAATTCTAGGGATGATATTGATCAGTAGTTTGTGGGGATATGGGAGTGTTATTCGTCAATTATGAATCCCTCATCTAAAACACTCCAAATAGATCACAGCTACATGCGTTGCTGCCACCTTTCTGTATCCAACTCAAGAAAATGATGTCAAAACCACCAAACTTCATCTTCTCCCCAACCCAGGTTCTAAAAAGAACTCTGTGCAGGGGATAGATTTACAGGAGCGATACCAGACTCGCCACCATTTTTATTCCAGCACGGGGACAAAGTTGGAGGTATTTGGGTTTTTGCCGATTTGATCACATCTTGACATAATGCGCGGAAATTGAAGACACACACAGGCTTTGCGTGCAGGGTGTCGTATCAAGTGTAAAGTATTATATGAGTGGTTCGTCTATGTTGTAAATGCAACTGAATCTTGGCACTCGGGAGTTGATTTTAGCAGGAACAGAGACCTGATTACCCCCAATTTGAGCTCTAAGGCTGGCGACGCCATTACACAACACACGGGCCATTATATACAAAGTCTGGTATTTCTCCGGCCTGTTTTCTATGGTGCAGGGACTTACAACTGTATGTATATTTGCTGGGGAAAGAAAAGAATTAGGCCTAAATTTTTGGTAAATACCACAACCACCAAATTTCACCTTTTTTCTACCCAGGTTAAAGAACTCCCTGCAGGGGCTTGAAATGTATGTCATAATTTGCAATCCAAAGAGAACTAAATCCCTGGAATAAATCATAACATAGAAGCCGCAGGACCTTCAGTTATACCTATCATTCAATTCTCATGTGCTTCCTGGCCGACCGTAGGCCTTCTTGATTTCTCATAATGGCATCATTCAACCAACATTTGTTGTGTTAATCATAGTCAGTTTCTTTTAAAGGGATACTATGGACTTTATGTTTATCCATGCAAATTGAAAAGTGTAGAACGTACATTGCAGCTAAGCTTATTTTGAGTTATGGGTCCGAAAACTGGTCGGAAGGTCGATTTTTAGATGTTAAAATTGGATTCCTAAGTGTGTAAAAAATCATCTTGTTTCTAAAGTTTTCACCAAGTTAATCCAACCACAATATCTGTGATCCAACTTGGTTCTTGATACAAAGTAAGCTATAGGAAGCTTATCTTCAACCAGGCTCCAAGATGTTTTAAAATTCAGTTTTTGAATGCAGGAGGAAGACCGGAGTACCTGGAGAAAAACCTGTGAAAGCGAGCATAGACTAAAAACAAAATGCACTTAAAACGCTGGGTGCATGAATCAAAACCGGGAACCTCATTGGTGCAAGGCGAGGGAACTACCCCAGTGCCAACCCCCTACATCTAGTTTCAATAGTGTGTGTAGTTTAAATAAAATTAAAAATGTTTCAGTAGGAAAAAGCTTAAATTGAAATTCTACCCAGAGCCAGGGTAAAAGTGGTATGAATATTTCATCATTATATCCTTGTTCTTGCTACAAGCGATCCATACACTTGGGTTTTAAGAAGTTGAACGTTCTCCAAACATTTCCACGTACAAGTGTGCACTAACAAAAATGAATTTCCTTTTATCTGATTCATAATAATTCATTGCATTTCCTGATGTATGTTCATTAATCCAAACGAAAGCGAGCAGGGACACAAGAATTCTGATTTATGTAATTGCACTGATTGGTGTACCCTCAGGCCGATTCCGTTACATTTCCGATAACATTTAAAGATCAATGCAAATGTCATACTGATTAAGAACGGCAAAAAGCGGGCTATGCATGATAAGAACGCTACATGTAGCCTACCGTTACGCCAACCCATAAAGGATCCGCTACGTGAACCCATACAGACAGATCACAAATTGGCAATGAAGAATTAGTTAATTTAGCTTCAGAGATTGAGTCATTGTAACGAAGGAAATTAAGTCCAATATTGGGAGCATAATAGATTTACCTTGATTATGAACTTGGCTCGCTTTATTTGGGTGCAAGTATGTTGGTCTAAGTAGAAACAGGTTTGTAAGCCGTATGGCATATTTCATCAAAAGGAAGAGGGATTACCAGATTGGGAGGGGCGCATTCTTGAGAGATTTGACTTAGATATGTTAGCTATTTCATTTTTTTCACACCTTGATATTTGATTTTAACCTATGGGTACAATGTACTTCAATTCTTCAATTGATAGTAACTGTTAGAAGATGTACTATCAACAGCACAAATATGATCAATGCTACTGGCTACTAACATTTCCATTTTGTAAGAAATTGAATGCTTGCTTTTATAATCAGTAGAAATATCTTTTTAGAAAATACTTGAGAAAAAATAATAAGAATAGTCAAAGCTATCTTTGTTGGATTATGTTGATTTCTTGATTAACCCTATTTAACGCGCCCAAAGATGGCATGAATTGTGTGCACTGGGTAGTAGGAACTATATGGCGTGTTTTTAATGAGACTCGTTTGTAATGGCATTGGAAGTGGCACATCACTGGATAGCTTGGACATTCAGCTTTCTGAAAATGAGGATGCATTATCAATTATGCAAATCATATGCAAATTAGCTCATGAATAATTAATGAGCTT
>JXSR01S021668.1:232845-242891 GCA_000969725.1 Ophiothrix spiculata | reverse complement strand
GGACGGTTCTCTATACCTAAAAAAAGACAATTTTGCAACCCTTCACCATACCATTTTTCTGCAAAAAACACCCAAATTGGGTCAAATGGGGCGCTTTTTAAGGCAATTTTCCCAAAAAAACACCCAATTTTTCCATTTGGGTGCATTAGGTCTGTGACAAAAACCCACCCATCGATATACCAAAAATGGCAAAATTATACCCCAAAATCGTGGCACATACCTGTATATCAACCTAATGTAAGAACCCCCCCCCTCGGCTCATTGGTGCAAGGCGAGGGAACTACCCCAGTGCCAACCCCCTCCATCTAGTTTCAATAGTGTGTGTAGTATCAATAAAATTAAAAATGTTTCAGTAGGAAAAAGATTAAATTGAAATTCTACCCAGAGCCAGGGTAAAAGTGTTATGAATATTTCATCATCATTATATCCTTGTTCTTGCTACAAGCGATCCATACACTTGGGTTTTGAGAAGTTGAACGTTCTCCAAACATTTCCACGTACAAGTGTGCACTAACAAAAATGAATTTCCTTTTTTCTGATTCATAATAATTCATTGCATTTCCTGATGTATGTTCATTAATCCAAACGAAAGCGAGCAGGGACACAAGAATTCTGATTTATGTAATTGCACTGATTGGTGTACCCTCAGGCCGATTCCGTTACATTTCCGATAACATTTAAAGATCAATGCAAATGTCATACTGATTAAGAACGGCAAAAAGCGGGCTATGCATGATAAGAACGCTACATGTAGCCTACCGTTACGCCAACCCATAAAGGATCCGCTACGTGAACCCATACAGACAGATCACAAATTGGCAATGAAGAATTAGTTAATTTAGCTTCAGAGATTGAGTCATTGTAGAGAAGGAAATTAAGTCCAATATTCGGAGCATAATAGATTTACCTTGATTATGAACTTGGCTCGCTTTATTTGGGTGCAAGTATGTCGGTCTAAGTAGAAACAGGTTTCTAAGCCGTATGGCATATTTCATCAAAAGGAAGAGGGATTACCAGATTGGGAGGGGCGCATTCTTGAGAGATTTGACTTAGATATGTTAGCTATTTCACTCTTTTCACACCTTGATATTTGATTTTAACCTCTGGGTACAATGTACTTCAATTCTTCAATTGATGGTAACTTGAAAATGTAAGTACTATCAATCACACAATTTGCAGATGAGGACCAAAATTGATCAATGCTACTGGCTATTTCTGATTTGTAAGAAATCAAATGCTTGCTTTTATTGCCACTTAATCAGTAGAAATATGTTTTTCGAAAAAACTTGAGAAAAAATAATAAGAATAGTCAAAGGGATCTTTGTTGGATAATGTTGATTTCTTGATCAAAGTTTGAAAAGTAGATTCCCTTTAGGATAGGATTGGAAAAGAATTGATTTACCTGGTACATAAAAAAAACCAATTTAGAACTTCAAAATTCCACAAGGAATAATAGTAGCTAGTGGTTTGAAAGGTCATTACCTCGCAATAAAAACAACACACCTATCCCTGTATAAAAATCAACCCTCTTGGGACATGCAGATCAAATTGCAATTAATTCAATCTTTCCAAGGCATTAATTAAGACAATAAACATGATACCAATCTTAATTTGAACTTCCATGTTACTGACACACCTTACTTTCACAATGGTATCGGGAGAAAATTGTGACATCCTATTGCTATGATAGTACAATACCTCTAGGGCTAAGTAGAAGGAATACATGCATGGGCTGCTGTGGCAAAAAAAAAGCGCAAATCTACATTTTTAATAAATGGCATCTAAAATGAAAATAGGGTGAAAAGGTAATATTTTTTGACATAAAACACATTCATGCATAAGTGTTTACCTGTACCTAAAGTTTTGAAGGTCAACTTTGCTTGAAAGTGCAGTATTTTGAAATCGAAAGCTAATTTTTATTGCGATATATTCAGAGGACTGCTTTGGATTTCGATCTTTAAATGAAGAATGGAGAATCATTCAAAAGCCAAGATTATAGAGAATTAAAATATGTCAAACTCAATTTTGAAATTTGTGACTTTCCTCTCATTTTGCCAGAGCTCCTCTCATATGATTGAGTGTACGTACAGTACAGTGTGATTGAGACAACCGCAAAAAAACATTTTTGGCATGGTGGAGCATTGACGTTTCTATTTAATAGAGCTAGACTTGAATAAAAGATAACCCAAACAAACAAAACCAATCAAAGTACCGAAAATTGCACCTTGATTGCAGTTTGCATGTTCTTGTTATTTGGTGCAAAGAATGAAGTGGAATTGTAAACATTTTCCATTAATTTGGGGGGAAGGGGGAGTCAGCTTGGATTTAAGTAGTTGCTTCCAACCAGCTACAAAATGTATTTAGAACTAACTGAAAAAAGTACAAAGTCAACTACTACATGATTATTAAAGGGGAGGGGTAACCGGAAACTAGGAGATTTATATGGAAGTTATAAAAACAGGATGTACATATATTTTAGGTCCTAGATCTAATTAATTATGTGATATC
This sequence comes from Ophiothrix spiculata, assembly GCA_000969725.1. Classification (NCBI taxonomy): domain Eukaryota; kingdom Metazoa; phylum Echinodermata; class Ophiuroidea; order Amphilepidida; family Ophiotrichidae; genus Ophiothrix; species Ophiothrix spiculata. Next base: position 240,383 of record JXSR01S021668.1, on the reverse strand, counting down.
AGTTTGTAGGAAATTAATTATTTCAGAAATGCAATTAGGGAAGATCGGATTTTGAAAAATCTTGCCCTACTTTGTAACAAACATGCAACACCCACTTTTGTTTGATGTTACTGAGGTACACCACCCACTTCAGTATGGGTTTCCTCTGTTGAACCCAATGGCATATTGAATGTTATAATGCACCAGTCAGTTCTGCAATCATTACATATGGGCCAGAGAATCAACTGATAGGCACATAACTGAGGTACACCCCGCATCAGTATGAGTTATCTTGAATTTCCCTTGTTCTACCCAATGGCACATTGAATGCTATGCACCAGTCAGTTCTACAATTGGTTCATAAGGACCAGAGAATCAACTGATAGGCACATTACTGATCGAGGTACACCACCCACATCAGTATGAGTTATGTTGAATTTCCCTTGTTCTACCCAATGGCACATTGAATGTTATGCACCAGTCAGTTCTGCAATTGGTACTTAAGGGCCAGAGAATCAACTGATAGGCACATTACCGAGGTAAACCACCATATCAGTATGAGTGAATTTCCCAAGTTCTACCCAGAATTCTACAGAATGAGTTATGTTGAATTTCCCCCGTTGTTCCCAACGACACATTGAATGTTATGCACCAGTCAGTTCTGCAATTGTTACATAAGGGCCAGAGAATCAACTGATAGGCACATAACCGAGATACACCACCCACATCATTATGAGTGAATTTCCCCTGTTCTACCCAATGGCACATTGAATGTTATTATAGCAATCAGCTGTAATTCTGCCCTGGAATCCCACCACATTGCCGCAGAATGAATCCCAGAATGAGAGATGGAATTTCCTTTTTGGCAGCTACATGCAAGAAAATGTGAAAATGTAGGGAAATTCAGTACTTATCATGTAAATGTGTCCTATAAGATTTTGTAACATTTTACTCACAAAATGAGAAGGTATATCTACATTGTACACTGTATATTTGTCGTAACAGAACTTAAAAAAGGGAAGTATCAAACTAAAAAGACAAAAGATGACAATCTGGGGTCATCTGTGTGATTTGCATTTGATTTCTAATATAGACAGCTATTTTACGGTACTTATAAGTTTTTGGTCAGATACTGTGGTCAAATTGATCTGCATTTGAGTGTTGCAGAGTATGGTTTTTGCATTTTGTATCATGTATAACTACCGTAACTTTTGTGGAAAATCAAACAAAGTTTGGATGACATTGTATTTCACTATAAATTAACTATACTCTTGATAACACTAATGACAACAGTTTGAACCTTTGCCTGGATGGATTGGACCCAGACATGTAGACATGAATTGTAGGTGCATCTCTCCTCCCATCATGTGATGTTAAACTTTGTTTATTTAGACTCTTTCCCTGAAAACACTCAAATCAAACTGAACAATGGTTATCCAACACCCTTACACAATAGAGTGGTGAATTCGGTCAATCGGTGAATTTTTAATTTAGATAATTAGTTATAAATTCATGTAAAATGAAACTGTCATAAAATGGTGATTGAAAATTATAACTAATTTATAACGATTTTCTCTCTTTTCTTTTCTTTTCTGTATTTGGTTTTGGTTCTTTTTATTATCATTTCAAAAACCGCAGATGTGGACAACTTTTTATCGAATACCTTGAAGAAAGAGAAGCTGAAGAAGGATACAAACACACAGAAGGAAGCTCTGCTCAATGAACTCAATGAATTACAGACTAGGCTACCAGAGAAGATTGAGAAAGATGGTAAGCTTACAGTTACTGTGAAGCGGTAGTTAGACTACAGGGATACTGATGGAAGATATTGCTCTAAGTGTAAATGGAATGTTAGCGACCACCCTTGATGGATGGAAGTGTGTGATCTTCTTTGTATTAATTTATCAATTTCGCTCTAGTCTGACTGCCTCTTCTAAGCTTTTAATATTTAGGCTTGATGTCCAAAGACATTTGCTCATCCAAGAGACATTCACTCGCTGTATTCTCTCTTACTAATTCGGTCAAATGGAGAATTAATGACACTTACAATGCTTGAACATAAGTTAAATCGATGTATTTACTTAAAACTAACATGGTTTTAACCAATATTCAAGCATTGTAAGGAATATTTTACCTTCGTTTTAGAGAATATGTCAGAGCAAATATCATAAGCGAATGTCTCTCAGGTGAGCGAATGTCTTTGGACGCCAAGCCTTACTGCTATTTAACATGCCTTGTCTTACCTGAGAAATAGCACTTCTCAAGATCTTCAGGTGTTCTGTAGATTTTGCATCTCATTGTGTATACTGAATAAGTGGTATTTTTTCGCGATTCATTTATTTTCGCACTTTTCGCGCAAAATTTAATGTGTATGTTGTTACAAATGAAATTCCATACTCGGCCATTGTTTACGTGCGCAAAAATAAATGATCCAAAATTGGCTGTGCACGAAAATTACTGAGCGCAAAAATATTGGCGTTGACAGTAATTTTACCAGATTTAGATGTGCAGAAAATTGCACACCTCAAGTTTATTTAGGTGTTTGATGGCAGTAAGCCCAACAAAGTATAAGGCAGTATGTGTATTGCAGATATAGTAAGTTACTTTCCTTTTCGTTGGAGAAATCCTACACAAATGAGCAGATGACCAAAACTTTTTCATAACTTAAGGCAGTCTCTACGTAAAATATGTGTAGATACAACTTTTGAGCATGGAAGTGGATTCAAGTGAAGTTGCACCTTTATAGGAAGTATCTGCTTTGCTTTATAAATGCACATACTGCGTTTTTCCTTTGTGGGGCAGTATTGCACTCGTACACCTCAAAAGACAAGGCTGTTAAGTTGGGTCACTATGACGTTATATTGCCACTGATGTAAGGCTTGGCTTCCAAAGACATTCGCTTGGCTGAGGGACATTCACTCGATCTGACTTATTCGCTCTCATTTCGCAAACATCGTTTTAATCCATGAAAGCGAATGTAACTTGCGCATGTTGTAGTGCTATGATTATTGAATAAACAAACCCCAGAATATTTGGATCGAAGATGCTCCAATTCAATCTGAAGTGTAGCGAATGTCGCTTCTTTTTGAAACGAAGTTTTCTTGGTAGGGTGAGCGAATGTCACTCAGGCGAGAGAATGTTTTTGTGCGCCAAGCCTAAATAACATGCATGCAGACAAAAGGAATTGCTGATAAATGAAGTCAGTGAGTTGCAGAGCAGATTGCCAGAGAAGATTTCAAAAGATGGTATTAAGCTTTATATTGATGTTAAAATCCCCATCGAATTGTGAAATTGTCTGCATGAGGAGACGTATATTAAAGAAGGACAAAAAACTAGAAGAAAGCTCTTATAAATGAACTCAATGAGTTACAGAGCAGACTGCAGAGAAGATTATTATAAGCTGGTAAGCTTTAGTGTAACTAAATCCAAAATATTTGATGGTATTTAATTTCACTAATTTTGCAAAGAACTAATTCAAGGATTTAAAATGCTGCTTAGTGGGTTAGGGTTAGATTAATGATAAATGATATAGATTTCAAAAGCGAGTTTGATGCTAATGAGCAGATTGAAATGATCTTGTAAACATCCAGCTTGAGATATAGTGAAGTCTATTCCTACAAATATTTCTTGGTTTTCAGTTTTAGTTTGTTTAGCTTTAGATCATACATATCCAATGCATATTGGCTCAGTGGAAAGATATTTGCAATATTACTTTGGCATACAGAGGCATTTGCTCTCACATTTTATTCTGAGAAATAATGAATGTCTAATTGCATTGTGTTACTATTGGGGGACCAGTATGTCACTGTACTTGAAGTCAATCAACATCCTCACCGTCTACAAGGACTTCAACTAGTTAGCCAAATGAACACTAGGCCAATTGTAACGCAGGCATCGCTTGTTGAGTTGATAATTTGCTAGAAGGGAAATTCTGTTCTAGTTGTACCAGGGCACTACAACAGGTGATGTCCTTGTAATATGATATGAGACGTTAAAAGAAGTTCGAGAGACCTTCACCTTTAATGAAATAATAACAATGTACTTTTAATGCACGATCGACACACAATGTATTCGGAGAAGCTACAAATGCCACATACTAAGAGACTGAACCGTGGCCAGTGAGTTCCAGCAAAATAGGCTTTTTAACGTTTGTGACCAAAAAATGAAACATTTTACTTTTAAGCGGCTTCAGAACCTTGCATATACATATCTATGAGTTTGTTGTTGATAATATTGCTCAATGGAGGGGAAAAGACATGTAGGTGTTTAAAAATTAAAAACTGGTAGGAAATTCTATCGTCACAATTTCTTTGTATGCATTGTTTGTTTGGTAATTTTTGTGACATTTTGGTGTAACTTTTTGGTAATGTTTGTGACATTTTTGAATTAAAACATGTGCTCATTCATGCACAGATAGAAAAACTTCACAATTTCTATTTTGGACATACTTCAAGTAACAAATGCACATTTTTTTGTCATGGTGGAATGAGCCGAATGGTTTCCTGTTTATTTGTTGAGTGTTATATTATGTCATTGGTTGGCATTTGAAGGAGTCAGTGGGCTGGTGAGGAAAGCACTACATACTTGATGACCTAGTAAACAATCTGCACATTTTGAAAAAGAATTGTACATAGCATGTCTTGCTGAAGTATAAATCCATCCAATTTTACACACGTTTCTTTTATGAACTTTCACAGGGTCCTATATCTTAATGTTGTGTATTTGTCCATGGATGGGGCACCAGGCCTTGTATTTTGAAAATACCGGGTGTGCAACAAATAGCACTTCTCAAGATATTCAGGTGTATAATAGGAGTCCAATTTGTATCTAATTGTGTATAATTTTACACAATTTAGGTGTTCTGAAAATGACACTCAAGATCATTTTAGGTGTGTGAGGTGTGCTATCACACTTGCAGGCCTCAAAATGCAAGGCCTGGGGCACAGCATAAAGCACATGGTTGCCCAATGTTGCTCTAAAACCACAGTTCTGGCAACACAGTACATAAGATACAGTAGTCTGGGCTACTAAACTAGCAACACTAGGTATCATACTCTAGACAATACACAGCAGCCTGCAGGCCTGTCGTTTCCTTGGGATTTGTGAATCTCCATTGGTTTTATGAGTCATCGTGCCATGCAAATTACAAAGCTCCCTCGCTAGGTGCTAAGATGCCAAGAAAATGCTTGGTCACAGCGTTCACATGGATATTATGTGAAGTTTGGTTCAAAGAATAGACAAATATTAGCCAAGTTGGATTTCCATGGAGATATGACACATTTGTTTAGCTTTTACCCGGGGGGGGTACTTAGTACAAAAGTGATTACGGGGATGTGCCGCAAACTTGGGTAGCAAAATCAGGCTGTCTGGTATTCCAATGGGTCCTTTTTCTTTGCAAAATGTGGTATTTTGATGGGTCTTTTTTCCAAAATTTTCTAAAATTTGCGCCAAAATGGCGCTAATTTTTGAAATTTCAAACAAAAATCAACAAATTTGCGCCAAATAAGAGTAAATTTTGGGGGAAAATTTCGATTTTTTGCATAACTTTAGACTCAAAATTTGGGGGATTTGGTATATGGATGGGTACCTTTTTCTTGAAAATTGGTATATGCATGGGTGGTACTTCAAATTTCCCAGCGGCACACCCCTACCAAAACCAAACTTGAGTACCCCCCCCGGGAGCTTTTATGGGCCAAATTTTGTATCAAGTTGCCCCCGCATTTTGTTGAATATAATGAATTATGGCATTTATTGTGAGAGGTTTATACAAAGATGTTTATTGTGTTGTATAGTGAGAGGCTTTTGTTACAGTGATTCTTATTATAAGAGGTTTGCAGTGTTGATTTTAATTACTAAATTCCAATTCAATGCAATTTTTTCATGAAAAATTCCTCGGAGATTACCATGGAGATGTAATCACGGTTTCATACAATAATATGCACCTACAAGAAGCTAGCAAAATTCATAACAGTTTATATATTTCAAGCAAAAGGCATATAGTATGGGTGAATTATTTCATTTAAACAGAACCAATTAAAGGTTTTAACACTGACTTGACAGTTTCGTCCGCCATGGGCGACGAACTTCTTCGGAGTGATCCATCCTCCTACTTCGACTTCTGGTATGATGTATGTCGAGACTTGATGACGACATCAGGAGGGGATCATATAAGTGACTAAGACTTAAAACTAAACTGTCAGGTCAGTGTTAAAACCTTTGGTTCTGTTTAAATGAAATAATTCACCCATTTTGTAATAACGAAACTGATGAATCTATTTAATAAAAGGCATATAGGTTGTCCTAAAACTCACATGACCTTTTTTGGGGCACAATTTTTGTGTGCTGCTTTGTACATTTTTAATGAATTCTATTTTACAAGCCAGACCAACCTAATAAGTATTAGAATTTAAAGGAAAATAAGACTAGGAGAATCATTTGAATCCATGTTTTGAACAAAATTGGAAAAATAGAATAGGATTTAAAGAATTTGCATGAAAATGTCAAATTTCCATCCCCAAGTGAAATTGTGTCTAATAGGGTTGATGATGATGAGAAGTAACAAAGGAACTATTGACTCCTAGTGCTATGATCTTATGATATTCTTTGTTACACTTTATAAGAAAATCCAGTGCAAATTCCCCAGATTTGGCCATGTACCCATTACATGCACCTGTTTAACTAATCAATTAGTGACATTCAAATCAGTGTTATGTTCTTTTTTAACCCACACAGATATAAAATCAAGGAATCAATTATTGTGAAGGTTTGTCATTACATAGAATTATGAAATCGCACTTTGTTTGTTATCGGTCAGGAAACTCCAAGGTGTGTCATGTTGCAGGTTAACTAATTGGATTTCACATATGCTAAGCAGTCCTGTCATATTGAAGTAAAAATGCAGGATTTTCAAATATTAAATACACCAGATTTTAGGTGTACTGATACTAAAATACCCCAGACAATAGTGACGATATTTCTCCTTCTTCCGAATTATTGTGTGAGCCTCAATGAGGGTGTGTTATCAAACAGGTCACAGGTGGATTTTGACCAACTTTGAAGTCCAGAATTTGACCAAATTAGGGTTGAAGCAGTAAGGGTATTTGCACTTTACGAAATTGGTTTTGTGTAGATGCCTTAACCTTCACTCTGAAAGATGGTGAATTTGATCAAATTAGGGTTGAAGTACATGTAGTAAGGGGTAGAATACGCTTCTCTTGACGAAACTGGCTTTGTGTACCAGGAACAGAGTAAAGCATACAAAATTCCTGGGTGTCCTTATTGATGAATGTTTGACTTGGAAGCAGCATATTGATTGTGTGGCAAAGACTGTTGCAAGGAATATTGGTGTCATCAACAAAATTAAACGCTTCATGCCAAATCGCATATTACATACTTTGTATTGTACACTTGTATCACCTTATTTAACCTATGGAGTACTTGTATGGGGGAATTCATGCAAATCATATTTGGACAAACTAATAAAACTTCAGAAGTGGGCAATTAGAGCTATATCTAATAGTCATTACAGAAGTCATACTGCTCCAATTTTTGCTAAGTAT
>JXSR01S021668.1:204329-220175 GCA_000969725.1 Ophiothrix spiculata | reverse complement strand
TAGAGGATTGAATAGACTTCCCATGGAATTATTGCTGTCCTTATGGATTAAAAACTAAGCAACAATAATTAGATACTTGAAGAGCATGAGAACTTAATTAATTTAACCTACTTTGATGTATCATATTTTAAAGCATCAGACAAAATGAAAAAGAGCTAGACAAAGTTTTCAGGCATGCTTTGTTGAAAATTGTTGCAGATTTCTTAGAGATCCTGTCACACAATCATGTTGTCTTTTCTTTACCTTGCTGGAGTTGGCAAACGTTTAATCGTCACAGGCCTGAATCGTCAAACTTATTGTATGTTGGTTCAGAGTAGCCATATCACATATACTGTAGCTGCAACAGACAATCATGTGATTAGGGCCTGGATTAGAGGGATGGCATTTTCTTCAGAAGGTGGTGGGTCCAAAAAAAAATGGAGAGACTCAGCATTTTTTTCAAATCCCCCACCATATATATTACAATTCAGAGTTGTTACAATGCTGTATTTGGTAACTCTGACTTATTTGCTGTATTGAATTCAATGCTATTAGTGACGTGTTAGCAGGTTGGCGCAGCGGTAGTTCCCTTGCCTTGCACCAATGAAGTCCCGGGTTCAAGTCCCACGCCCGGCGCTTTATGTGCATTTGGTTTTCAGTCCATGCTCGCTTCCGCAGGTTTTTCTCCGGGAAAGTTATCTAATTTTCTGGTATTGAAGTTGTTTTTAATGTTTTAATGTATGTGCCGTTAAAATAAACATTATAGAAGTTGCAATTATAAATACAACTCCGGTTTTCCTCCTGCATTCAAAACTGAATTTTAAAAACATCTTGGAGCCCTGTTGAAGACAAGCTTCCTTTAGCTTACTTGGTACCAATTAAGTACCAAGTTGGGTTTCCTTGGCAAAAGCCTATACAAGGTGTTATGTTTAACCAAAATTACAAGGTAGTTTTCAATATATGGACTAGCATTGCTTGCCGCAAAAGGTCATCTCGCCCCTTGACCACATGTCCACAGAACTATGAAACCAGCTTTAGCCTGGGTGTAAACTTTTGTATAACAATTGACTTTGTAAATATCTTTATATCACAATACACAGGCATTTAGAAATAAATTTGAATACCCCTTATTATGAGTACGTACGGCATATAAAATACCATCAATTCTTTAAAACATGAATGTTTGTTGCTGATAACCCAAACTGACCTGATTGTAGAGATGTGTTCCATTGTGACCAGAAGCACGTGATCTGGTCCAGTCTCTGACCATGACGTAATTGGACAGTGCTTTTTTGTGACGTTTAAGACTGAGATTTAGTGAGATTTAGATCAGTCAGTCCCTGTCTGTGACGTAAATATATATTAAGCCAATATTTTTGATTTTCAGTTGATTTTGCTCAAGGTCAGTTAAGGTTTGTGTATGTAAGTTGAACCAATGTATGATTATGGTCAGGCGGCATAGGACACGATTTACTTGATTCAGGCTGAGGGATTTCCATACAATAGTTACCACGTCCACCCTCCTCTGATTTTGGTGTACAAACATGTGACATCAACATCATTTATGCAACTTGTCACCAGTGACTTTGAGTGTACTATCAGCAAAATACATATCATATGTTTCTGACGTCAGAAATCGTAATCTTAATCCTTCATCCTGACCTTGAAGCAGATTGGTATCATGAATGTTGAAATGAGAAGTTGATATAATACTTTGATTTTCATGACTTTCATGTCATTTGTTTGTCTTTCCAATGACTTCTTTAAACAGTTATGTATAAATGTTTCCCACTGTGTGGCTTTTTAGCTCATGGATGATATCCTGAACGCATCGTTATGATGATCCTCATTGTCACCAACTGAGATAGAATCAGGATTGGAATACTAGTGATGGGTATAAGTGTGATCATTATGGATCGCGATCTTAATCGAGCACAAGGGGTCCATTGATTTAATGTAACTTTGGAAACAAGATGCAATTTAGCCTCACATTTTCTTATATATGATGCAATGTAAGAACTAGTTGATTAGATATAGTGTCTTAATTAAGAGCCCAAGATGTCATAGGACATAATAGTGATGACTTACAAACCTTGGATTTTAAACCAGTTTTTAACTGGGCAACCAAAATGTGAAATATTATTAGATGCATCTGAGTGGAACCCATTATGTTTTTAAACAGAAAAACTTGTAAGGATAAAATCTTATTGACTTCCTTTACCATATTTTGGAAGTTGAACATATTTTGGTACAATAGAGACGCCCAACAACGAGGAAGATGTACGTATGTGAGCTTGAGATGACTAATGGCTCCTCGGCTAAATTTGTCTCATTTGGGTGCGGCAACTCAAAATAGGTGCAAAATTCAGCAGTGTTCCTCTTTGTATTTCAAGCGTATCATAACAATTACATGTCTATACTGTCACCAGCTATTTTGGGATCTGATGAGGCCAAAAACAAAAATTGTTTAGATATCTGTCTTATATACATCATTTTGCAATGCAGAAAGGGGATTTTTTCCTTTGCTAATTAGGCCTATCATAAAATTAATAACAATAATGATTACTGAATGCAAGAAAATAAACTAGGGAAAAATTAAGAATTTTTGTAATGATACCGACAAATTCAGCCTTCAAACGACAGTTCAACTTAAAATATTACAAAGCAAGATATGATGAAGATGAAAAAGAAGAACATGTGGAGGATTAAATCAAAATATTTTTCTTTTCTTCTGGCCTAACAAAAATTCCAATTTGCCTCAAATTACCTTTTTAAATTTCAAGCACAATTCTCTATCATCTTTAATAGCTTATTAAAAATAAAACAAGGTGGGAAATTTATCGTTGTTCCTCTCTGTACTTGTAGCGTGAAATAATCAACCTACCTAACGCTCCCAGTGGGATTGTAGTTCTGAATTCAACACAAATATTGCTCCCCTGAAGAGGTGAAAATGGGTGGAAAATTTGGCGTTGTTCCCTTCTGTACATAGACCGTGACTGCCACAGCCGTAATGATACTCCCACTGAGACTTGTATCAAGAGACACAAATTAGAGACTCGCCAGTAGGTAGGGGGCAAGGTTATTTTCTAAATTCGCTGTTGAAATGATACGAATTGTCACAGCGGTTGGAAGAAACATAATTTGTCACAACCCCTATGGAAAAAACAATGTGTTGCAATTAACCCATCATTACATGAGGATGAACTGTTAAGAAAATACATAAGAAATAGAAAGAACATGTTCCATCAAGGAATCTTAAAAAATGCTGGAGTGTCCCTTGTTGCTATTCCTTACATAAGATTTTGACGTAGAGATCTGAGTACGACACAGCCTACATTCAATAATTATGCAATATGAAATAGTACTTGAAATATTTTGATTCTATATGGACATACAGATAATATTTCAAACAAGTTATTATAGATTAGAGTTCTGGTCAGTGTTCCCGCTAAGGCCGTATGTCGCGAAATTGGCGCAGAAGCTCAAATAATTGACGCAAGAGGTTTCCAAAACAAAATGTCAAAAATAGGGTTTTGGTTATACACAATGTTGTTCACTTATTTCAGTTTGATTCAGATTATAATTTATATTCAAAATTTCTCTTATTTTACAGGTGAACTTTCCGAAATTGGCAATGGCGAGATGTATTTTTTCTTTTATGTTGCTCCGGGGCAAAGTCAAAATCCTTAGCAGGAACACTGGTTCTGGTTATGGAGTTAAGGTTATATGGAGATAGTTACACATAATATGAAAGAGAATTTAACACCACAACAAAATTGAATTGGGCACCATGGTGGTTAGCAAATTAAACTTTGTTTTTTGACTCTGATACTGCTAAGCTATTACAAGCAAGTTCGTTTTGTGCAGAATGATGGTGGTTTGGGTTGAGTACTTATGTGAAAGCGTAGTACTCTTGTGAAATATGCTGGATCTAACGTGCTTGATGTTCTTTCTGGTCTCTGATTGTGTTTGGGAAAAATAGTTTTGTGGTCTCTGATTGTATAAAATATAAAGTAGATCCAACAGACTTAAGGTACCGGTACAAACACATCAAGGATCAAATTTGATAAGCCAACTTATGAGATTTATGGAACAACAAAAACTCATGATGTGACAAAAAACAGATGAGTTTTTCTTGGGTGCGACAAAGACGATTGTGTTTGGAAAAAATGGGTTTGTGATCTAGCTCTGATTATCTTTGGAAGAAGCAGGTTTCTGGTCGCTGTCGGATCGTCTTTGAAAATAGTGGGTATCTGGTCTTGTGATTGTCTTTGGAAAAAGCAGGGTATAGTTGCAGGTTAAATTGTTCCCTAAGATCAAACCATTGATGAACAATTGACGCTTTGTGTTTCATGTGTGAATGAATTGATTCCTTAAGTATCACCCAATTTGTTAATTGAGATTTAATTGTGCTAATCCGAGCATTGTGAAATCATACGTGGGGAATTCAACGCGAAGATTGAAATATACTGACATTCCAAGCCTTCACTTATAATTGATATTATAACTTGATTAATATTATGACATATTGCAAGAAACTTTTAATTGAATTAGTGCGAGTATTGTTGCGCAGTACCATTGTTGCACAATACGGGATATGTGCATAGAATAATGCAGAAATGATGGGACTCACTTTGCAGAGAATGGATTGAGTTGACTGACATAACTTTTCTCCAATTTTATTATTATATTCTAAATAACCTCCTGCGTCATATTTGTGACATGTTACATGAAAGGTACAACTTGTTGGAAAACCCAATTCTGAGCTACTGTCGGCGTCTGAAGTTGAAAATAAGTGAAAAATGGTCAGCATATATGGGCCATGTTATGAACCCTACCTTAGCTTTGCTTATAAAAAAGGTACAACAATTAAGATATATGAACCTTACCATTAGTTTAACTTTACAAAATTTTAAACAAAGAGAATAAAACTAATCAATTAATGATTGTTTGGAACCAGTTTGCATGTGTTGGGCGGATGAATTAACGTAATGACGTCAGGACCGTCACCGAGTATATATACTGGACACTAACATGGGTCCAAATCGGATTGGGCTGATTAATTAACGTAATATGACGTCAGGACCGCCACGGAGTATATACTGGACACTAACATGGGTCCAAATCGGATTGGGCTGATTAATTAATGTAATGACGTCAGGACTGTCACCGAGTATATACTGGACACTAACATGGGTCCAAATCGGATTGGGCTGATTAATTAATGTAGTGATGTCAGGACTGCCACTGAGTATATACTGGACATTGACAAGGATCCAATTCCAAATGTGTATGTCCAAAGTGACAAACGGAACAGCTGATTCAGTGACTAATCCGTCTTAATCCCATAACATGTGGTTTAGTCTTATAGCCATGTCTCGCCTAACTATTTAGCAAGGAATACCTTGCCTGACCAGAATGGGTGTGTGCTATGAGCAATGCTTAGAGGTGGTCGAAGGGCTTGCCAGTGTTCTGGATTTAATTGATCTGACCGCAATCTTACAGGTGACTACATGGCCGACTTCCACTTGTACGATTGGTCATTTTGATAACTGATCTAGGTTAACAGGTTATGTGACATTAATATCATTATGAATCAAAATGTTGATTAGACTAAGTGTTACTTTCGGATGAGTTGCGCAATTCCATCACACCAAATCATTGTGAATGTGTCATTTTATTACATTAATTAAAGCTGACAACAGGTGCTGGGCCGGGGTGCTGGGTAATGATTGACAGGCAGTGACAGTTATGTGCCAAAGGTTGAGGGATGTGTGAATAAAGGAACCACTCATTTTAAAACACCTTCATTTCCAAAGATCAGCCAAGAAAGGGAAGGGTATAGGGTTAATGAACTATACCACTTACAGCTAGGTTTTGGGTGGAGAGATCATTATGCTTTAATTTTCTTATTTGTTAATTAGACCCCAGGATGCGTAAAATTATATTATTGCCAATTAATTATGTTTCGGTTTTAGAATTCCACAGATGTCTTAATGGTTTAATATGCCAGTGGGTTGCACGTTGTAATTCCTGAACTGGCACCACAATATAATTTCGCAAGAAACTCTTAACTGCAGGTGGAATTTTCTAGTACTTGAGGGTCATTGGTTTATATTTTTTGATACTCAAATATGAAATTACACTTTCCTTTCAAAAAGATTTTTTTCCATGAAATGTTCAGAGGTAGAATATTTTGAAATCTAAGTTGAACTTGAATTTCTGTTTACTGAATTTTGATTCAATTTGACAGGAAGCTGTGATCCAGTATAATTTTTCAGGAAATGCTTAATTGTACAATGTGTTATGCTTGCTTATTGTCATTTGAACAGTTGACAATTAATGTTAAATGATTCAAAATTGACATTGTTAAATAATTTAAATCATATTCTTTGATTCTGGCAGTGACCATCTATTTTGTTGGCTGGAGGTGGAGAGTTCTGGGTTATTTTCAAGCTTGGGCACTGGGTGTGCATGCCTATGTGGGATATCAAATCCACCTAAACTGACAATGAGAGGTATCATTAATTCACTCATTTGCCAATAGTCATTCATTTAGATTAATATTTACTAATTGTTTAGAGTGTTAGCGCAGCAGGAAGCGGGTTAGCTCAGCGGTATTTCCCTTGCTTTGCACCAGATTCGATTCCCGGTCCCCGGGCTGTATGTGCATTTGGTTTTCAGTCCATGCTCACTTCTGCAGGTTCTTCTCCGGGTACTCCGGTCTTCCTCCTGCATCCAAAACTGATTTAATTAAAGAAAGATCATGGACCCCAATGGAAATAAGCTTCATTAGAGGCTTTCTTGGGTTGTCCTTGGCGATTAGCCTATAAAGAATTCTTTCTTTCTTTCTCAGAGTTAGCTTAATTTTGTTTTTCCCTAGAGGTGGTTTATTATGTTATTTTGTCGCTTAATTGTGAGAAGCTGTGGTCAGCCACCACTGTGCATCTAGTTGTTGTATTACTTTCGACATTGCCCTCATCTTTGTACTCCAAGATGCCCTGCTTCTTGAAGGATATCGGTACAAGTTCGTTGAGAGGGTAATTGGGCAGTGATGACAAAACACAGAGTCTGCTGCCTCGGATATGAGCAACATATACTTGCTGTTTAGTTTCCAGGATTTACTTGCCGTTTGCAGTATCCCCAGCAGGCCGTTGTGAATTCATGTGAGTTTATGGAATTACACTGCTGGGAATTGTAAGGAAGAAATGACCGCTGCTAATAGTTTTTGCGATTATTCCGTTCTGATTTTTAGCATTAATGTATAATGGTCTTTTGGGTCTTTGATTGAGTTTGGGAAAAGTGTGTTTCTGGTCCCTGATTAATTGTCTTTGGAAAAATGGGTTTGTGGTCTCTGATTGTGTTTGGAAAAAATGGGTTTGTTAGATTCATATTTACTAATTACAATATAATTCTGAAAATTCAACATAATTTTTAGTATTTCGTGCTTTTATTAATGCAAATTTAAGAGGGAGTGGGTTGGCGGAACGGTAGTTCCCTCGCCTTGCACTAATGAGGTCCCGGGTTCGAGTCCCACGCCCGGTGCTTTATGTTCATTTGGTTTTCATTTTCAGTCCATGCTCGATCACTTCCGCAGGTTTTTCTTACTCCGGTCTTCCTCCCGCATTTAAAAAACATCTTGGAGCCCTGTTAAAGATTCCTTTAGCTTACTTGGTACCAAGTACCAAGTTGGGTTTCCTTGGCGAAAGCCTAAACAAGGTGATTTTAAGAGGTTGCATATCGAGAGTACCATTAACCTTTATAGCTATCGAAGTAGGTTACTGCACTTTTTACCTGTGCCACAAATCAAATGTGTAACTCTGTATAAAACACTGACAACTCCTACCTGCACCAGGTACATGCAGATTATAGACACATAACAAATAGGACTGAAATATGCAAAGAAAAAAGAGCTCTTTCTTCCATCCTAAAGCCTAGCCTAGGCTAGGTTAAGCTTTGTCCGCCCTTGTCTAGGCCCGCCATCTTGTCACTTGTAATTTACCAAAAGTGGAAGACGGGAGATTAATCAAACCAATTCATATCAGATGTGTGTGGACTCATTTATACCCAGGAGTCGAGTCCTGTGAACTTCAAAGCTTTATGGCACCAGACTGGAGCATGAATACAACAAAAATTGACATTTAAATTACTAAAGACAACTTATTCACTTGTTCTTCTATTATTTTGACCATTTTGAACCAATTTACTTTTGACGTAATTGTGCTTCCAACAGGGGGAAAAGTCATCTATGCACTTAAAAAAAGTAGATGATTATATACTGAAGGGGCAATCCATAATCCATAGCCTTATCCCACAGTTACCTCTAACAAATTTCAGATTTTTTGCTAATGAGAATCCTTAACTTAATCTGTTAGGCCTAAATCTATAATTTTTGTTGCATTTTTTTCCATTCTTGAGAAAGATGACAGAAATTGTGACATTTCCTAATTTTAGTCTTCAGATGCCAGTAATACTAAACGTACAACACAGGGGTGCCCAGGATTTTTCCTTGCGGGGGGTGGGTGGGGGGTAAAGAGGATTTGCTGATTGCTGAACGGTAAAAATCATTTAAACCAGGCTGATTTTTACAATTTTGCAAGTGCTTCAGCCCCTGAAGCCACCCCCTGGGCACGCCAATTTACAGCACAGCCTAGCTAGAGAAGTTTAGAACCAGTTTTCTGTATGGATTTTGTTTTTCATTGTCAGATAGAATAAAGAGATGCAATTTTAGTGACTTCAAATGCCAAGTCAGGTAGCAGAGAGCTTTGCACTTTCTGCTAAGGAGTCTTGACATTGTCACAATGCATTTGACATTTGTGAGGGTAAATTCCCATCAAATTGTTTGAAGTTTGATGTCAAATATGTCACAAATCTGCAGCATGTTTTATCTTGAAATTTGACAACAAATTGGTTATCATTGGAGTTTGCATACTGTATTAGTAATCGGGGCTACATGACGTAACCATGGAAACTAAATGTCATATTCAAATCATGTAGAGGGTGGTTTACAGAGGAAGATGGAATTAAAGTTGTGGAGTGGCAACAAGTTTGTCTTGTTTCATGGGAATCAAAGGGGTCTGGTCAAGTCGGCCCAAAACCAAGTCGGCCCAATGCCATCTCGGCCCAATACCAACTCGTCCCATATCATATACCAACTCGGCCCAAGTCATTAATCAACTCGGCCCATCAAAGTTAACTGTGATTAAATACCACAATCAACATGTATTTAAACGTTGCATTTTTCAAAAATGGAATTGACCATTTCTTCAAGTTGAACAATTTATTATAATTTGAACAAATTATTAGACATCTGAATTTGGGGAAATACATTTTGTCATACAGAAAATGGGGGGAAATGCATGTGATAAAATTCTACATTATAAAAAATATCTAAAACATGATTTTTTATAAAGACCTACCTAATTTTGATTTGAACCAATAGGAGGAATAAAAGGAACATTAGTAATCAATGATTTAACTGGCTTAAAAACAGGACAAATGTGGTAATAATTGATTGAAAACAAATTGATAATTTATGTGATGCGTTTTAGCTTATATGTATAATTAGGCCTACCCCATTGATGTTGACATAATAACCCCAATGACTTATCTCAGCCTGATTGGATTATCTTGATTGCACAATGGACCAAAATTAAAATACATCAATTGGACCGAGTTTCAAACAATATTTTCAAACACCAACAGCATTATCAATTGTAGTAGGCCTATTTGATAAACGCTTCTGCCTACATGATTGATTGGGTCAAACCATTACTGTTGTTTGAGCAAATATGAAGTACATTGACAAAAATGCAGATGAAGAAGAGAAGATGAAATAATAATGATAATAATAATAAAGAATAGGACAAGGTAAGATATTTTAGGACATTGAAAAAAAATTATGGAAAAAGATAGAGAGATAGAAAGAAAAAGAAAGGAGAAGAAAGGAAGAAGAGCAAAAAAAATGAAAGTAAAATTAATAAAGACATGACATAGGCCTACGGAAAGTGACCACTGGGCCGACTTGGTCTTGGGCCGAGTTGGGTATGGTAGAAAATGGGCCGAGTTTGTAGTTGGGCCGACTTGGTTTTGGGCCGACTTGGTATGGGCCGAGTTGGTAGTTGGGCCGACTTGACTCGACTTCGAATCAAATGGTTTTAAGAGGTGATGAAAATGGAACCGAGAGATTCAAAAAAGGTAAATCAACTTGTATTGAATGTTATCTTAGGTTCAGCCGTATCACCATCCCCACCAGTGTTCCTGCTACTGCCGTATGGCATGCCATTAATGGCATCTGCACCTGTGCCAATTGGCACAGGTGCAGATGTTTTGAAAATGTGTGAGAAAGATGCTTTGTATTGCTTTATGTAGCCAGCTTTCAGCCTCAGCTCGTGATTTTGGCGCAAACCCCTCTTCAAATTTAATTTGTCAATCTTGCTTAAATTGGCTCAAGCTCAAAAACCTTGAGAGGGAGGGAACACTGCTACCCGATGAGCATCTGAAGGACACTTAGAAATGCAAACGTATATTGGGGGCTCTCCACACGGACAAATCAATCTGTACTTCGCACATCTAGATGCATGTAGATTAAACTGGACCTCGGCAAATGATCGCACATGCGTAAGTGAATGCGTGTGTACATTGGCGTAGTTGCGCACTTTTTACGCACATGCACACCCAAGCGGGTCAATACGCGCATTATAGGAGTAAAGTCAGATTGACGTGCGACCATGTGAACATAATCTGCACTTTGGAAATCTACATTCATCTAGATGCATAGATCATTTGACGTCTCCGTGTGGAGATCTCAAGCCTCATTGAGCATTGTATTCTTACTCACATATCGCTGCAAACTCACTTGCGTATATGTTATACTTTGTGAGGCATTGATCTTGGTTAACGACTGTCAGAATTCAGATATTTCAAAGAAATCACCTGACAGAAGTTAAAATCTTCATTTTGAACTTTTGGGTCCAAAAAACTGTTCTATAAAAATGCAGAGTCAAAACAGAAACTGCTAGCTGGCTAGATCATGCAGTTACACTATCCTATATTTTAAGACACAATCGGAATTCAACACGTCCCAACAGTTTCACTGCCATTTCAAGCATAGAAATAGGAATTCATGAGTAATGAGTTTAATATTTCCCATCCATATATTGACCAGATTGAAGTGAATTCACCCAGAATGATACCCCATTCACTCACATCATCACCAATTCCAAGTTCAATTAGGAAATATATAATCAAGAGTGTAATGAACCATGCCTTTTAGCATGATGATGTAATCTTGATAATTGGTTACAGTGTTTTGTGATGCTATGCAGGTTACCCCTGAGTCATTTATGATGACATATCAATGGGGTGAGTGGGGATTTGAAGGACAAAAACGAAACCAATTCCAGTCCACGTTTCGCGTTTATCAAAAATCGTGGAGATACTATATGTTGCACCACATTTTGATTCAATTCGGATTCATTTCACATCCTACCTGGATTCACACAGACCTGTTCGGATCGATTCACCAAAGACCTGACTCTGATACACCCAGGACCCAAGTCAAAACTGGTATATGGCATAAACAGAACCTGTAATACCACATATAAACAACCAAAAATTACTATTCCTAATTTTCAATAGTGACACAAGTACATAGTAGCTCATAGTCTACACACATAAGGGCACTTTAGTGGCCGGATTATTACTCATCCTTTATGCCAGTCTAGGATACTGTGGTGACATTCTCATAAAATTTGTTTTTAGCAGATAAATGTATGGAAATTCCACTGAAAATTTACAATTGCCATCACATGTAGTTATGATGTCATTTACTTACATCCTATAATATAATTTGAAAATTGGTAATCAATACACTGGTGTCGTTGCTTTGTAAGTGTAAAGAAAAACTTTAAATAAGGACATTTACTTGTGATTTTGATCATTGCAAATTGCCATTTTGTCGCTCAAAAATAGCAGATAATGAGGGAGTTTGTCAAAAGTGATGAGCCGACATTCTGTCCACTCAGGAAATGAGAAAAGTCCCCTTAACAGGTGTAAATTAGAAAAGGTTGCTGGTGCATAGGGGACAAGTGCAGGGGATCTGGGGGACAAGTGCAGGGATCAACAAGTAATTTATGGTGCGTGGTGAGAGCCTTGTAGTCAGCAGTGTTAAGTGATGTGAGGTTATCTACGGCAAGATTCTAATGAAGCTAGCGATGAACTTGTTTGTTTTGGTTGTACGAAGAAACAGGGCAGATGAGGCAAGACTTTGTTAGATTGCCCCGGTGTGGTGATCCAACCAAGGGCTAGCGACTCAGCTGTGTTAAATGACATGAGGTTATTAATGGCAAAATTGTAATGGGCTGTAATGATAAATTGTTGGTTGTTTTGGTTGTACAAAGAAATGGGGAAAGATAGGGTAAGGACTTGGTTAGTCAACTGGCACGGTCATTGCACATGATGACAGATGATATAGGGATGACCTATGATTGATGGGTCGGCTGCGATGTCAAACACCAGTATTAACATGGTTTTATCCAGTCTTTAGAGGATTGTCTGCGGTTTGCGAGTATGATATGTTGAAAATTAAATATTCAGATAAAATTATGGATAAATTGCCTCAAGTTTGATTTTGAACTTTTTTGTACTTTTTATGAACTTGATGTTTTATACAGGCCGTGAGAATATTGAAAGTTGATCAATATAGTATGTGTGTACCACAAATTGCTCTATACTGGATCTTAAAGGTGTAGGTTCTAATCACATTCTCATCCCCCTGGGCTCAACCGGAAGTAGTATATTTTTTGATACCATATCAAAGACCATATTTTTCTGATTCTAAATCCAAAATTTCACCTCTAAATTCTGTATACTTTCGGAGATATAGCATAAATTGCTCTATACTAAACAAATAGGCTAATTAATCAAGATATCAAGATATCTAAACTGTGTCAGCTCATACATTCTGTAAATTTATGTACTGGTATTTAGAATTCAGCAGGCACTTGTGCAAGGAATTGATTTCACAAAAATGAAGCAGCTCTATACTGATTTTGATATGGTTCTGTGAGGGTAATGAGATTCTGATTGGATGGATTGACAGATAGAACATTTAAAATAATGGTACCTTAAAGGGGCAATTCACGATCCATTTCATCCTCAAGACCACCTCCATCAAAGTTTTTAGCTAGGAAGAATCCTTAATATAGGTTACAAACCACCAACCATTCTTTCAAATGTGCTTGCATTTTTGAAAAGTGAGAAAATGGTTCATGTCTCAACAGTAATTATAACACAGTAGCCTAAAGGCTATGGATATTTTTGAAATGCTGAAAAGCTTGTAACTTGAAAACAAATGGTCGGAATCGAAGTAGTAAAATTATGGGCATACATTTATGTTGCACTCTTTTTTTTTTATTTAGCTAGAAAAGAGGTTAGGTTTTTGTCACATCAGATGCCTGAACTGTACCTTTAAGACAAAGATTTAACATTCAGTTCCGCATTTAGTGGTGACATTTTGAAGGTATATAAGAAATGAGGGTATAGATTCTTCAAAATTCTACCCCTGCCTCCTTCCCCTCACCCTGCACAAGTAAGAGGTTTCAGCAGGATACATATGAATGCTAGGGCTCAATGAATTGTCACAATGAATTGAACAAAGAGCATTGCAGATAACAGAGACAGCTTGTGAACGCTTCCTGTCACCAAGCGATGATCAGGTTAGTGTCGATTACAACAATGATGGACAGATTGATGACAGTCTGGTTGATGAGATGGGATGACGAGATCAAACACTAAGGCCTGTAAAGAAACATGGTTTGTTTGTTGTAACTCGACAACCCTTGCAAAACCTCTCAACCTTAATAATTATTTTTTGTTGTTAATTACATCACCCCTTCCCCTGCCAAAAAAAATGTGGAAGAAAACTGGCAATGAATTCATGATTTAGGGGGAAACATAAGGCAAATAATATTAACTCTTTCATTCTGGCAAGCCACACACAGCGGCTTGCAAAAGTGTGTATGATTTGCCGGAATTTCTACTTTGACACATTTTTTCAAATAGCTCTAAAATAAAAACTACAAGCCCAAATTGGTCGAAAATTCACCAGCAAGCAGTTGAAACAAAGAGCTATCTAGCAATATCATTTTTATTAGCAAAGAGAACAACCCTAGCGCACTACAATATAAATCGTATGCTATCATAAAGTTAGGTCTCTGTGAGCCGCTCAAAGTCGCTTTCCGGCGAAATAGGACGGATGGTGAAAATTATTATTTTGTTCTGGAGTGAATGAGTTACGAATGGCATCAACAAAGCCTCAACAAGTGGTTTTAAAATATAGGACTTCTGTGTTTGAAACTTGAAAAGAGCAATTACGTTCTATTTCTTTCTACATGGACAGTTAATTGTGCTAGCATCAGAGAAACACATGTGTGACATTGATCTATTTTGAGGGTTGAGTTTAATACTTTCCCAAAAAATAAGTGACCAACCAAATTTTTCTCCTCTGGATAGCAAACAAACATATTTTTTAGTCTTTTGTGAATTCTTGATTTATATGCGGCATGGGGATACACCCTGCAGTATCCTGGACCAGTCTTGAGGCTGTCAGTTTGTATAGTATTTAGTGGTCTGCGGTTTGCCAGGGCTGCCGTAGGGTTCTCTTCTAGAAGATATTCCCAAAGTGACATGTATGTCTTTAGGCTTCAGATTATGATCATGATAAATCTAAACCTTCTTGAAATTTGTATTCCTGAACTTAACCCTGTAAACTTGTAAATGTTGTGCAAGGAAATCGAATGGTGCACTGATATTTCTAGTGGCAATAGTAAAGGCCTGGAAAGCAGGTGTAGTGATGTTTCTAGATAGAAGAATAGGGCAAGTCCAGCAGGTATGGCGCAGTATAGGTATTCAAACATGCTACAGAGTTGTTCATCGCTAATCAACAATGATGCATCCATGCGTCTGCATATTTTTATTGCGTGAGGGTGGCTTTAGCCACCCGAGTGTGATAAAAATATGCCGAAGCATCGGATGCAGAGTTGTTGATTAGCGATGAACCACTCGGTAGCATGTTTGAATACCTTTCAACAACGAAAATCTTCCTGAAAACGTTTAATTAAATTCTAAATGTTTTCAATTTGACAGATACTCATCTCAATCAAAATACTTTGAAGAATCTGAAACAATGCTAGTTTTTAAATGATTGGTATGCTCTTGTATAAGGTTCGAGATACAGTGAGTTGTTGAATGATATTTCAACGCCAATGGTAAAAGGGAAAGCAAATGACAAAGCGCATGATAGGGTAGGCCAGCAGATACGGCGCAGTGATACTCAAGTTCCCGACGCGCGATGAACAGTGCGCCGATTTATGTGCACTGCATAAACGCACCTCCGTGTATGCTGTGCCATGCATGACGCACTTATTTGAATATCAACTGTGGATTCATCACAAATCAACAACAGTACGCTCTTGTAAAGGAGATAGAGTGAGTTGTTGAATGATATTTCAACGCCAATGGTAAAAGGGAAAGCAAACGACATAGCGCATAATAGGGCAGGCCAGCATGATACGGCGCAGTGAAATTTCAACGCCAATGGTAAAAGTGAAAGCAAACGACATAGCGCATGATAGAGACAGGCCAGCAGATATGGCGCAGTGATATTTCTGCGCCAATTGTAAAAGTGAAACCAAACGACATAGCGCATGATAAGGTAGGCCAGCAGATATAGCGCAGTGATATTTCTGCGCCAATTGTAAAAGTGAAAGCAAACGACATAGCGCATGATAGGGTAGGCCAGCAGATACGGCACAGTGGTATTTCAGCGCCAATGGTAAATGGGAAAGCAAACGACATAGCGCATGA
>JXSR01S021668.1:147540-157950 GCA_000969725.1 Ophiothrix spiculata | reverse complement strand
TTGGAAAAGCGCCTAATAAATACCATATCATATCATATCATATGCAACTTATTTTTTATGTTATAGTCTTTTTCAAACAAAAATACTCAGATGAAACCATTTTTAAACTGACACAGTGACAGCATACAAATATATAGTATTTTAGAAGAAATTGAAATAAGTCATACAATTTATCATAATGATTTGGTTCCAGTGTTTTTCATTAATTCACAGCAATGATCAGAATCATCATTGTGTGTCAGAAGAGAAGATATTGTGTGTATCCCATCATGCATTGCTTCCTATGGGATCGTTTGTATGGGATCATGTGAGTAGTTAGTGATGAAATGCCCATAAATTAAAGTTAATTGTTTTAATCTTTCATTTATGGCATGTTTCATCGCTAACTACTCGCATGACTCCTTGCACAAAATTTGCCATATGAAGCAATGCATGATGGGATATACACATGGTATCTCCTTTTGAGTGTCAGTGTTCACTAGGCATCAAATTATTGCAAAACAGGAAAAAGAAATGAATGCAAAACAGTTAAGAGGAGGAAAATAGAAAGAAAGAATTCTTTTAGGCTAATCGCTAAGGATAACCCAAGAAAGCCTCATTTTTATTGGGGTCCAAGATCTTTTTTTTTAGTATTTGTAGTTGTACCATTTTCTAGGTTTTCCTTGTCAAACTAGCCTAATTTGAACTCTTCAGTGCAAATGTCAACGGTTTTCAACTTTTTTCCTGAAGGTTCCTTTTTATGTTTGATTTTCAGCCCAACTCATGGTACTTAGGTCATTGATTTCCGGAATAGCCCAATTATTGAGTGTGAATGAGTTCAATGCCTCATAAAGTCAGCTTACTGTGATCTTGAGACTTAATTCAGACTTCATAATGCCTGGTTATCAGATAAAGACAGCATGACCCAAGTGTCATCCGTCTTTGGGGAGCTGGGCTATGTTTTATAAGATCAATGACTTGTGTTCTATTTGCTTGCTAGTGTGATCCTCATGATTTTGTAGCTCTTCTCATTTAAGCGTTAAGCTGAGCCTATAATTCAGATCCTGAATCATAGCATTTAAGCTGAGCTAAGCTGAGCCTAATCCAAATCCTGATTCGTAGACTGGAAAGTGCCTTTGGGTGTAGCAATTCTTTGGGTGTGTGTAGGAACATTTGTATGTAGTTATGTGAAACATTTCATAGTGACTTTAAAATAAGGTTGATTCTTTGCTAAGCTTTGACTTAGATAAAGAAAACAATTGGTAGATTTTAACGGGTTCGCTGTCGGACAAGTTTTGAACTGTCAATTGCAAGAAAGACAAAGATCCTGTCTAAGATAAAGAAAACAACCAAAAAAATACTAATTATAAGCAAACAAATATGCAAGTCATTGATAGTTTTCCGAGCTTTGTTACAAAAATATGCCATTCTCAGATATTCTAAATTTGGTTTTATCCCAATCCCACATATGAATACTTTTTTGGGGGTAATATGTTCATCAGGGTTGTTTGATTTAAATCAAGTTGATTTTAATCATGATTTTAATTGAAACAAATCTAAGATTTATTTGATTTTAATCGATTTAAATCATGGTTGTTTTTTAAATCATGGGTTTTTACGTTTTTCATAATTGTTGTTTATCTGTATGCTTGAAATCACATTTTGATGCAGTTTACTTTTATAATAATTTGAGTTTTCTACAAAAATTTTGAATTGAAACAATGAATGATAATGTAACATAATATGGTGCTCTGTATATACCGATTATTTTATAAACAATAGATGTATGTGTATGTAATACTATAATATTGTAAAGGAATTGATGAACAAAATGAAAATATTGATATTGTGATCATGTACTAAGATTAATCATAATGTGTAATTTAGCTGAGATTAAACCATATACCGTAGAACGCCAGTATATGGCAAGTCGTTGTTTGCTTCAAACATGACATTTACCACAAAACAAACAGTCATGATTGGCTAATTAACAGACGCTAAAATGTGAGTTGCATTCGTCTTGAATCTGAATTGATAACAAATTATCACAATTCATTAGCCACATTGTCACAATGAAGCCGAACTGGAAAAATGCGCCATATACTGGCACTATAGACGGTACGGTAGATATTGACTATTATGCTTGTAGACATGCGGAGCCTAATGGTTCAAGGTACTGACATTAAGAGTCAGTAATTTCAACCCAGTCGAGCTATCTTCATGGAGTGCTAATCCATATCAGTGCACATCTCTGAGATCCAGATCTCTTAGATGGAAGCTGCATGTGTGTCAGATCCTGATCTGCCTCCAGAGTAGCCACAGTCTAGAAGCAAAGTGACTTACGGAGATGCGCATTGATGTAGATCTGCGCACTGTGTAGATTGTCCCATTAACTTGAGTGTGCTCCGCTCCAACATCAAATGGGAACCAACTTCCCTCAAAGCTGTAGAGGTAGCAGGCTTACTGTGAAGGAGACGTGTTGATCCCCTCATAACACATTTTCAGTGGTGGAATCTGGCCTGCACTGCTTCCAAATTGGGTACATCAAATGATACCTTTACATTTCACTGTGGTGTAATTAGACATAGTCTAGTGCATCATTATAACTTTTTATATATTGGACAAAATTGAATTGGATCTTGTGGTCATATTTTGTATTGTTTGTAATGATAGTAATCAGTGACTCTGAAGATAATTATTTATTTGAATGTTAATTGTTAATGTGGTCATGGGTTCATGTAAGGTTTGAAACAATATGTGGGCTACTCTGGCAAAATGAGAGGAAAGTCGCAAATCAACTTTTTGAATAAATGGCATCTAAACTAAAAAATAGGGTGAAAAAGTTAAATTTTGTTTTTTGACATAAAACGCCTTCATTCGTAAATGTTAACCGTTCTAAAGTTTTGAAGGTCAACTTTACCGGGAAGTGCAATTATTCACGGTTAATTGATTGCATGTTGCTATTATACACTGTAGTAATCAGTATCTTTGAAATCGATTTGACATATAATATATCATTCAAAAGCTGAGATTATAGAGAATTAAAATATGTCATAAACTCAATTTTGAAATTTGCGACTTTCCTCTTATTTTGCCAGGGCACCCCTCATATAATAGTCTGTTTGCACAAAAGGGCTAAATCCAAACTAAAGTTATTTCAGACTTAATCAAATGTTGCTCTGCTAGAGAGGTGATTGTTCATAAACATAAAAACGAATCGAATTCTAAAAAAAAAATCCATCAGTACAAATATTTTAAGAGCATTATTTATCAAGGATGTATTATTTCAAAGGAACACTTGTCACTTCTTTTGGATTACAATTTCATCAAAATTTAACTCTTTTAATGCATATTGAGGATCAATTATCTGTTGTTGTATCATTGTTAATTGATTTGGTCATGGTTGTATGTTTAGTATCATTAATGTTTTGTTGTTAAATGACATAGTCATGACTTTCTTATAACCACAGTCAGATGACTAGAAACTTGTCTCTTTTGCAAAACCCCACTCTGTTTTTAGTTAGGGTCAATTGGATGGGCATTTTTTTCTTTTGTCTTTTGTTGAGTTAAATATAGACCTGAAAGCCCAAAACAGGGGGATTCTCTTTTTGTCTTTTTGTCTTTTTTTTTTTGGGGGGGGGGGTTAGGGTTAGAATCAAAATCAAGTCATTTTGGCCACAAAATGTCATTTAGGATGAAAATCAGTCATTTGGCTACAAAATGACTGATTTGGGTAAAAATAAAATCCAATCTTTGAATGGGCCTGTAAAACAAAGGTGTGTGCGTTTTTGTCACCTTATAGATTAGATCAAAACAAAACAGTATTGTTACAAAATTGTTAAAATATTGTTATAAATTTTTGCACACTGTGGAATCTCATCAACTCATAACCACTTAGAACAAAAGTTCAGTTTCCATTAACTGAATTCACTGTTATCTATTTGAGTTTACTTACAAAGTAAATACCAGGAAACAAATTTGTATAAGGTATAATATAAGAGTTTCTTGTATAGAGATTTTGTTTTACAATATTCCAATTTACTTCTTTGTAATGAATTTTATCGGATTCACCATGTATTTTAATGCCTTGTAGATGATGAACAGTAATTGCTAGCAATGTATATTAATCTGTATATAATTTGTGTATATATTCCAACACAGATGTTCAAATTTGAAATTTTGTATAACTCGCTATATTATATAAGAATTGCTAATAAAATGAAAATCCAAAGAATTTTTGATTTGTTTTGTAATATTTGAATATGTAAGACTCACAATGACACTAAAGTGGTGTCAATGCAAAAAAGAAACATGGAGCATTAACAACATGAGCTTGTAGAAAAAAATTGTAGGAATGAAAAAATTAATTATTATTAAGGCCTTATTATTTGCATAAACAATATATTATACAAATAATGAATGTTTATGAGTGCAATGGTACAAATATTTCATGAGGTGCAAGATTTGATCTTTCAACAAATGAAATATTTGTTCCATTGATACAAATGTTTTTTATTATTTTTTGTTTTATATGACAGCTAAATTAATCTTTGTGAACAAAACAAACCGAAACAACAAAATACGGTATGTGCGTGCCAGCTTGTAATGCAATGACGCGTCTTATGCTGCGCCTGCGGACTGTGCAAGCGTACTAAATTTAAAATTAAAAAAAAAAGGTAACCGTGCAATGTATCAGCATTTTTACATAGCCTTATTGCACACTTGGTGACGCTTACTATCAAATGGACCAAATTACCAATGGCACGTGACCCAAGATGCGCCAATCAAGTTACACAGATTTATTTAGCTGTTATATAAAACAAACTCACTAAACAGCAATTACCATAACAAGCTTAGAAACGGATAATCATAAAAGTGATATTAAACAGACTATCTGTTTACTGTCACTCATCGTTGATTAAGCCATTATTAATTCTCAAATAAAATGGTTTAGAATCATTTTTGATTCAAAATTGAATCAAGGTTTTATATAAGTAGAAAATGGTTGGATTCCGGTAGAATTTTAATAGGAGAGCCCATCATCCCAATTCTTAAATTTCACTTTTTCCCGCAAGTGACAATTTTTTGGGTGTTACAGAAACAGCATGCCCACTTCCCACTGTTTTTTGTTTTCTTAGAAACAAAGAATGTTGAAATTATAGAGACAAAATTGTTCATCTCTGATTTTATTGTTACTGGCAAAACGTGTCTTGTAATTTGTCCAAGAGTAACATTTTAAAGAAACTATAGCAATTAAAGCCTAAAGGAGTATGAAAGTTTGGGATGGACACAAATGTGAGTGATACATTACACGTTATTTGCCTTAAACTTTTGTACCGCTGAATTTGACATTTCACCGGTAATAAATCATCCAATATTTAGTCTACAACCGGCTAAGTTACCATTTTACATGCCTTAAAGGACAGGAATATGCCTTGGGGGTATCATTGTGTCCTTCACAACCCTCAAAGTAGACCACATAGTAGTGGGTGGGCTAAATATTGGATGATTTATTACCAGTGAAATGTCAAAATCAGTGGTACAAAAGTTTAAGACAAGGAACATGTAATGAGTGTTAGTAAAACAGGGTTAAATAAACTTTTTTTTAAAAGAATTATGTGGATTTCTGACTTTTAACCCTCTTCTATAACCAAGCCGTTTTTGTAACCAAGGCCCCTAATTTTTGGAACAGAACCCTCTATGAAATTGCTTTTGCTGTCAATGGATAGGTATGGTCATCCCCAATCCAACGATACCAAGATCACAAAATTCGGCCAAGGCGTTACGTAAGGCCAAAAAAAATAAATTGTTATGTTGCCCTCAGCGACCGACCCTATTCAGAAATTTAAAAATATATATATTAGGGTCGGGAAAGCTCCCAATTTTGCTCAGATTGGGTGTTTTTTGAGAAAATATTTTGAAAATAGTGGACAATGCCTGGGAAAATGCACCCAAATTTGGTACTTTAGGTGCTTTTAAAAAAAACAATTAAAAAAATATATTTTCCGACCGACCGACCAATTTTTCAGAAATCCCACTTGAGGGCAACACAACAATTTTGTTTTTTGGCCTAATTATGATGTCAAAGGACTTTTCAGGTCAAAAAATCAGAAATTTGGCAAAATGGCCACCAAAATCAAAATGTTGCTATGAAAGTTCTAAATAACGGAATTTCATCAGTTCTTTTGCAAATTAAGAAGGCAAATGATATTTCTAACATGCCCTGCAAGTTTTCCGGGGTTGACCCCCCCATCCCATGGCCTACCCTAACCCCACCTTAGGTGGTACCCCCTGATTTCTTCATCAAAATGACCACAAAGGATGTGAAATAGATTGCCCAAATGCCTTGGTTCTGTTGCTTTTGCATTTTTGTACTGCGGGGAAAAAATCTTGGTTGCAACCACCAACCCCTCCTCCCATGGTGAGATTAGGGTTAAATACGTTTGTACTATTCAGTAGAAATTGATGATTCGAGTGGCTTCAAATTTAGGAAAATCATGAACAATCCCTCTAGTTAATACACAATTTAGTATGAATTGTTTATGCCCACTAGGATAGCTTTGAAACTTTTGGGCTGAAACCTTGCAGTTGTAGTCTGACTGGTCAGTCATAAATATATGATCCTCTCCCTCCCATGACTGGTCATAATTGGTTGCAGTCGATTGCATTGTGTTGTATATTTATAGATCATGACACATTTGGACTTGAGTCAGTTCTATTTCAGATTAAATGGTACGGCCTGTCACACAGTATTAATCTGCAAAGTCACAAATTAATGGTCCTCTTTATGCCTTTAAAAAGTTTTATTTAAATACTTGATGTAAATGCAAAGATGAAACACATGGAGCATGTGCACACAGGGTTTTAGAGCTCGGCCCATATTCATGAAACACCGCTAACTCGAGTCTAGTTGGCTGCTATAGTTCCTTGTCTACCTGTCAAAATTTGACAGGTATACAAGAAGTTAGCAGCCAACTAGAATTAGCAGTGTTTTTCATGAATATGGGCTTTGGTTTACAGTGTAACCTGTTTTATCTTAAATCTTTACATGTTGCTTTTCTTTTCTTTCCCTTTATTCTTTCCCTCTGGGTACACACAATTTCCCCTGAGATCTTTCAGGGTGGCAGTTTGCCCCAACCCTGGTTGTTACGCCAGTGTCTGCATTTCAACAATTCAGAGAACAAAAGATTTCAAGACCTAATGGGTCTCTCCAGAGGAATGATCTTATACACATGTTGTAATAGATCATTCATCTTGAAAGCACTATCAGGTCTTTAAACCTTTTTTCTTGGGATTGTTGCCTCGCAAATACGGCCTTAATGCTCTCAACCATAGATATGTAACGTACTTCACATTACAAAATATTACAATACATGTATATTGAAAATAAACTAAAGACCATGACACACTAAGACGGGTATTACATGTATTATCAAAACAAAAACATATCCTGCGAACTCTGTCAGAGGTTGAAAAACTGTCTTAATCCATTTATCCATTTTGCATGCAACATCACAAAAACAGTTAAATTTAGTTGTTTAGATAATGACTAAACCCCCAATTCTATTTCTGATTTCTGGAGTACCATGGCAACCATGTTAGTAAACTTGGTGGAACTTGTCAGATTGACAACTGTCATTGGTAATTAAAACCCTTAATCTTAATTGCAATGTTTGGTTTATCTATTAAATAGATTTTAAGTTATTGCTTTCCTGACATACTAACCAGGGATTTTGAACCCAAGGTGACATTTAATTGGCAGTTGTTCCAAAGATCTTTGGTTGTTCAGAAATACACAGGAAAGAGAATCCTGTGCATTTGGACATGCAACCCCTCTTGTCCACCAATCTATACCAATAAGACCAAGCCCAGCTAGTACAAACAGGTTTTGTGATCTGGGGCCCACAAACGGTTTGGCCATTCAGCAGACTGGAGCAGACGGAGCAGTCTGCCCTGGTCTGCCCCAGTCTGCCGAATGGCCGAACTGCCCACAAAAGCCCAATAGGACCAAGTTGTAGCTACTCCTGAGCCTAAACTTCTTTAACTCAAAGTGCAATTATCTTTCTTGAAAAGTCTAAAATCATCTTAGTCATGTACAGAGTTCCTGCCAAGGCAATATAGCATCATTGGCACAGGAGTTGGGAAAAATGATGTGTTTTTTGAAAATGTGTGAGTAGAATGTATTTCTTGCTTTTTAGCCAATTTTCAGCCTAGTGATTTTGGTGCAAGTACCAGCTCTTCCAACTTTGGACAAATTGGTGCAAGTAGGCTTTTGTATTCGTAAAAAGTTTTTTTCTATATCATCTGCAGACATGAGTTTTTGGCAGGTGGGTGTGTGTGAGAAAGGGGGTCATGGTGGGGTTAGAAATGATATCATGAACAGTTTGGAAGTCTTACCCACCAGGGCCACTCGAGTTTCACCTCGACCCTCACAGCCTGTACTGTATGATTACAAGAGGAAAGACCACATCACACACGGAGAACTTAGACACTATAGTTGTAGAAAAGTTTACTTTTATGCACCTTTACATCAGGCAGTGTGTCATAAATAATGAAAGCTGTTATGACTGAAATGTGAAACTCACAGGAAACTCTCGCCAAAGTGATTCAACGCCTGATCTGGACTCTTTTAATCTTCACCCGACATTTAAATGAAACCATCCTGGTATTATATTGTTCTCGTGGGATGCGAGTCACTTTCATATAAACTCAGCATTTTTCACTGAATGTGTTATTTATTACGACTTCCTCACATTTTTGTGGCTACCAAGTTTTATTTCATTTATCACCATGCATTAAGGTGAAATTATAGTCTTTCTCTATTTGACTAAAAAAGTGATTTCTTTCCAGTATTGGACTGACCATTGAGGCCACCAAACTTGCAATTGTAATTGTTGCAATAATTAGTCCTTTATTTTAGCAAGAAAGGATTATACTTGCACCTGTGCAAGTAGTTTCAAAAAATTACTTGCAAAAATTTATCTAACATGCACATGGCAAAACAATCAACTAACAATAATTTTAAATAAAAATCACATTGCTGGATATCCCCCACATCTTTACCGACGATTGCAGTCTCCACAGCTTTTGAATAATAGTAACATTGCTTCAAATTCTCCTGTAGTAAATTACAGGGTTTTTTTTCTTCAATTTATATCGTAGTGAAAAAATTCACAAAATGGTTCGAGTTATGGAAGAAAAAATTGGATATTTCAACATTGTTTTGTGTACAAACTCTACATCAAATGTAATGAGTGAAAACTTGTAAAATCTAGCACTGGTTGCAATATGCCAGTATAGTATGCAATATCTCCAGATAGTACCTTGCAGTATTAATTATAGATTAATAACTGCGTATTACTTGACGCGAGTGAAATTGTACAACAATAATGCACCGCGTGCTGAAGTTGAAGTTGTCCACACTCACGAGGCGTAGCCGAGTGAGTTGGACAACTTCAACTTCAGAACAAGGTGCATTATTTTTGTACAATTTCACGAGCGCCAAGTAAAGAGCAGTTATTAATCTATTTCATACACGAATGATTAGAATATAATTTAAAAAAAATTAAACTGCATTATTATTGAAAAATGTGTTTCCTATTTCAATAAAACATAGAAAATAGAACCATCCATCGTCCCATGTTATTCATTGTAATTTAGATTTACCTTTCTTTTAAAATGAAACTTGCCATGTAAGCGCAAGTATATTACGCGTACGCGTACATGGAATTGAACAACGCACCACGCGATACGCAGCGTGCAACTAGACGAGATTAATGAATGCGTATAAGTTACAAACTGTCCAATAAGATTTACAATTTCAGCGCGTAATTGCGTAACGCGTAACGCAGAGTGTATGAATATATCATAGACACCAAATAGGCATGATATATGGTATACAAGGACCTTGCCACCTGGGAAGAAAAGACTTGTTCAACCCAGGCAGGGATTCTAGATATTATGGGATAGGAATCTGGCATATACCTTTAATTGCCAATGGAAAAAATGAAGCTTCAGCACAAATTAGTAATTCGAGGTCACGTGGCTAATTATGTATGTTAAAATCACGTACAAGCATCACGTACAAGCTCATTAGTATGCACGCTGATTTTGTCAACAAAATTTTCCGAAAACTCTCTTGAATTTCAGTGAAAAAAGTGAAAAATAAATAGAACCAGACCCATACATCATTAGATACTCTAATTCTGAACAACTTTTGGCTAATGGCACCATAAGCTCACCGACATAAAAAGTGAAATTTCCATTTGAAATCGGCTGATCTGCGCTGAGTAAGCTTAAGATTTCAAGTCACAACAGGGCGATCAAACTCTAAATAACAAGTTCGAATTCGTACGCAACCAGTTAACGAGAACGCGAACTTAACATTCTGGTTATTGTGTTATCAGTTCAACAAACATGGGGATTCCTCTG
>JXSR01S021668.1:61467-72992 GCA_000969725.1 Ophiothrix spiculata | reverse complement strand
TCTATCTATCTATCTATCTATCTATCTATCTATCTATCTATCTATGTCGACCGCGGTCGGAAGCCATGATGAGTTTTCTCCACTGCTGTATGTTTAGCATGAGTTTGAAATTTTCTAAAGAGCAAAATAGGACTGTTGTACCAACTTTGTTTAGAGTTACTTCATATTACCTTCTTGGCAAGTTGTTCCATCTTGTTGTAATGTATAACCATTTCTGCACAGGCATTCGTAGCTATTATATCCATCGCTTACACACATTTGATCACATGGGCTCAAATGACATGGATCTGTTAAGCATAAATTATGATAAATACAATAAAAAAGGTGTTAACGTGACTGGTTTCTGTTACGGATGAGGTCCCACAACATTTTCATGTTCATGATGAAAATTTTGTGATAACCTTGTAATCTTATGTACTGTTAAGGTTTTGGTCTCATTATTTTGTTAAGTCAATGTAATTGTATTCTGGTAATGAGTATCACTAGGCTGGGGGACCATAACTTCGTCTTCATTTTATTATATAAGGCTCATTCTCCGATAAAGTGTGCAAGTTTGCCGTTTTGGTGTCACTCATGTTCGTGTTACTTGTTTAACGTTGTTAAGCCTATTACAAATGATTTGATTGGTTTAGTTAAGACATTAGAGTCACATTAGTAACATGTGTGAAGCTAAACATATTAGCACGCCAGGAAAGTAGATATCGATAAATCTGAAAATGCAAAATCTTCAATCTGTCGCCAGTCATACTTTTTCTGTTTCATGAGCCCCTGTTCCTAAAATATTCGAGCATATCAAACCTAATGCACACTATATAACAGCCCGTAATAGGTATTGATAATGACAGTTTATTTATATTAAGTATTTGATATGACATAAGAGCTTTTTGAAATGTGTCGCCAATATTGCAAACAGATACGTAATCCTTTCTAAAATCAATCACAAAGTGTCAAAATAAATCTTTTGATGGATGATTCCGCATTAGGTTTATCGAGCAAACTTGAGTGTTGCATAATATATATTTTATATAGAATTATACATTTACAGTAACGATTTACAAGTGTGATGGTACGTCGAAACAGATACGTAATGTACATTCTGTTGCCTTCTTGCAAAACGCGGTACACTATGAGCGAAAATACTTCACCAATGTTCACCACAGTGTAGTATGTGTAGAGCTCCTAGTTTAGTGTAAAAGTCAAATTTGTAAGAAAACAAATTTTCTCAAAAATGAATATTAAAGAAAAGATTCAAACAGATACGTAGCGACAGATACGTAGCGACAGATACGTAATTTAAGAATAGGGAATACAATGGTTAAAAATCAAGTATTTTTAAATATCTCCGATGGAATTTTTTTCTTCAGAAACCATAAGAGTTTATGATTTTGTATGTTTTTCATTAGTTATTAGTAGTCGAAATTTCAACATTAGGCCAAAGTTGCACGCTTTATCGGAGAATGAGGCATAAACGTCATTAGAAGTTTGTTATTATCTGACTTGATTTTCAAATCCTGTTCACATACCTTCTATCAATTTCACTTTGATTATAAGTAAGTATACATGTATATTTAGTCAACTAAAAAGGTACCTACTATCAACTTGCGTGGCTGTTGGTTGAGGATCTAGGACGCTGATTCCATTGACCTGTGCACCAAGATCAAGCCTGAAGTACTGAATACTACTGTCTTTTAGTAAGCATCGTAGACCATTATTTGTGTCAGTTATATAAATATAATTCTATCGAATGACAATAAAAATAATATTTTGTTTAATTAAAATCCACGAAAAATAAATGGTATGGTAATTACAGAATTTTGCAACTAAAATCTATCTGCAATTCAACCATCAGCATAAATTCTTGGAATAAATAGTATGATTTAATAGCAAATGTACCTGATATATTACAGCTAACTTGTAAATAATTTTGGATTACATTCCAACCTATCGTAATGTAGTGGTAAGCGATGTTGTCATGCATGGGATCAGGGTTAGATTTTCGATGAGATCATCTGTCCGAGTCGTACCTTCTGAGTTGTTACTTGGCTGAATGGGAACTTAATTGAGTCAGACGTGATTAATCATTTTGTTTTACCGTTCTAACTTGTCCTTATCCCTCTTGGTCAATTCAAGAGGTTAGATTCATTAATCCATCATCTTCGTCAACACTCATACTCACAGTAACACTGAAATATTTTACAATATAAGAAAGAAAGTCCAGAGCCTCCTTTAAATAACTAAGCAAAATGGATAGAGTCCTTGTACGTATATCATATAAATTCAGCTTGCTGTACTATTCTCATGTTTTCTTTATTCTGCTACTCATATTACCTACCTCATATATGGCCACACTATCGAATATTGTTTCATTTGCAGGTACACTAAATTCGATTTTCCTATTGTTACCACGAAAATCACACGATTCCAAAGTGCTAACTACATCATTGGAGTCGCTCCAGTAAATTCTGTAGGGAAAAAAAATAACAGTTACAAAATGCAATTCCATAAAATAAGGATGACCTTATGTAGAAAAGATATATACAACTGTTGGATTATGAATTGTATGTTTGTCCATGCAATCATCTTGATTTAAGTTGAATGTTTTTTATAACGCGTGTCTTTTGTCTCCTTTCTTTTTTATGTTTTGGCGCTCGCTTTTTCCATGCTACAATCAAGGAAAAAAGTCGTTGGAACACTCGAGTCTTTTCAGGTGCATTCATCCGTTGAAGTTGAAGGCAATAAAAAATTCCTCTCTTCTGACCACCGCTTCCCAACCCCTGTTTCAATGTTGGATGTAAAGATGCTCCTTGTGTTCGGATCAACATTGAGCGAGGAAAATTGCGCGAAAATAATTACATACACATATAATTGTGCTAAGACTTTTTTCCCTGATTGTAGAACAGCATTGGAACCTTGTTGTTGGTATTGGAACTGATATAATAGTCTTTTTAGAAGCGTCCAAAGTGAAATATAAGATGAATACCTTTCAGTTGCCTGGTCAACGGTTATTCCTCGTGGAGCAGTCACACCAGCCGTTGCAATCAGCTGTCTTCGTCTACCAGCCATGTTACTTCGCTCTATCTTAGGCCTTGTACCGCCATTTGTCCAGAAAATAAGTCTGTAACAGAACAAGTTGTGTAAATCTTCATAAAATTTAGTCACTAATCCCAACTTTCCTGCTTGCCACAATCGATCATTGTACTTAATACAGTATATTTGCGGTGGAACAGATTAAGAAATTCATCAAGACAAAGTTTATCACAATTCATTACTATATTTCGTTAACCGTAAAATATGACTCCCATTTGATTTATTATGGATCAATCAACATATATACATCAATTACATGTATAACATTATGCTTATTATTACACAAATCTAAATGAAACCCTTGAAACCTGGCATATGAACTATACCAATGTTTACCATATAAGTATTCATGGGCATGGTCCTTTCTAACCTTAATGAAATGAGCCTTACATAATTATGTTTGACAGCAAAAGCAATTGCGTTACCTCATACACGACAACTCTCTGACAAATCCTAATAAAGTGTGACAAAAATGCTTACTAACCCTCTTCCTGGATGAACAGCAACGCCTCCTGGAGATTCCAACCCGGTATCAACCAAAACTTTGGTATTTCCATTTTGATCCAAAATCACTATCCAGTTGTAATTCTGATCACTCCAATATACATTACCAGTTATCCAATCTACCGAGACCCCTCCTATTTTGTCTGATAAACCTCTGTAAATAGGAGTGGCTTGCAAGGTAGTAACGTTTGCTTTCCACAGGAGTTTTGATCCAGCGTCGCTCCAGACAACAATATCACTGCTGAAGTCGCTTGCAATTGCAGTCCATTTTCCAGATGGCTGCTGAAAAATAACAGTACTTGGGACCGAACCGGAATTGATGTATGTTTGTGGATCTGCGGGTATGGTTCTAATCCTGACTTCGTTTGTAGATTTGAGTTCTGTTAATACCAATTGACGATTGAGATGTACAGCATCACTAGACAACAGCAATCTGTTTAGGTAAGCAATAAGTAATTATGAAATGACATACCCTTAATCTTAAACTGTTTTTAAGGCCTATAAATTATGTAAACCTATAGGGGACGGTGGGGCAGGTTGGCCCCCCTTTTCATTGAAACGCCTCTGAATCGGACATGATAAAGTCTAGAAGATTTTCCTTTTTACACAAGATAGATATATACCCGAGCTATGTGTTGCGTAAATACTAAGACTCTGCGGCTTATCGTTTTTAAATAATAGAGAAAATAAAAAATGTTGTCAATAGGGCCAAGTTACCCCGCATGCGGGGCAAGTTGGCCCACCCAGTGGGGCAAGTTGGCCCCATTTACAAAAAAAGAGTCGTACTCATTTTACCGTGACACGTTTCATACATTATGTTTTTTTAAGTGAAGCACGGGAATGTTCTGCATACAAATTTGTCCTTTTAGGATGAAATGCCATAATAAATTAATACAATACCGATCTTTTAAAAAGATACGTTGTGACCTAGTGTTATCTGCATGCAATATATGCCACATATTTTTTCTATCAGTCTTGTTATACGGATCTATTTACTTGTTTAGAATTAAAATCGTGTTAAAACGTCATAAATGTTATTGTGCTCGAGTCTGAGTAGGTTATCATACCATCTTGGGCAAATTCGCCATAGGGCCAACTTGCCCCGTGTGGTAGTGGGCGAACCCGCCCCATAGTCCCAGTTTTGACTTATCCTCGTGGTATACCAACAAAACAAAGAATAAAGAAGATTTGATCTCATGATATGTTGGACATGTATCATACCTCGTAATCAATAATAATCACTTGAACCAGCGAAGTAATTTTTTGATACTAGTGCAAAATTACTTTTGCTCAAAAAGATTACAAAGGTAACTCGAAAACTTGTTTTATTGATAACCCACACAAAGAGCTGAGTTCGGTCTTGTGAATTTTATGGTAAATTTGATGCTTTATGCATAACCAAAATTCACCAGTTACATAAATCCCCTAGGTTCACGTGAGCAGAAACACGAGGTGGGCCAACCCGCCCCGAGGGCCAACTTGCCCCACCGTCCCCTACTCTGTATATTTCGAAATACAATCCAAGCGGTCGATTAAAGGAGTATGGTCCGATTGCCTCAACTTATTAAATATTTTTTTTAGATTTTGATACCAAACCAAAATTTCGCTCATATTTTTCTTATAACCTTCACATTTCACGGCTGAGTTATGACCCATTTTGGATATATGAAAACGCGTCTAATTAATTAATTTTACACAGTAACGTATAGAAATACAAAATTGCTCATACAATGAACGCTTTGACCGATTCAGCTAAAATTTGAAACTTAGACCTATTGATTGGTCATCCTTCATATGACACAAAAAATTAAATTTTGAAAAATCGGACGAAGCATAAACAAACGCAAACATTCTCGTAATAAATTTAGTCTGTATGTTTTGAATGTTAAAACGATGCTATCTCTACCATCATGTATGTTAACCTGTTTGCATTCGTGGGCTATTGTTTTGGCTAAAGTAAAATACGCAGAAGTACAACCGATATCGCATCACATATTAATGCGCCGGTGATTCGGTCATCAAAAGTTGCTATACACGATAAGAAAACAGCACTGGATAATGTTGAAAAATATGAGGGATGTACTTAAAAAATGTCGGTGTTTATATAGCGCTTTTCCAGAATTGATCAAAGCGCTTTACATTAATTTTATTCCGTTATAAAATATAACCAACTTAAACGGCTGCCTTACAATCACGGCGCCTATATTGAGTATACTCCTAGTAACTACCCATGATAACCGCTTGGGTCGACAAAGCAATAAGGATTAAATGTCTTGCCCAAGGACATAACCCGTTGGCCGTAGCGGGGCCCGAACTCACGACCTACTGATTCGGAGTCCTGCTCTGTTCCACTTGACCGCAAGAGCTCCACTACAATAGATTATAATGGATATTGCAACTGAGTCTAATTTATTTTCTTTCTGTTGAGCATTTTACGATACTCTATCCCTTATTTATGTAAAAATTGAAACAGTTTATCATGTGTAAATAATATGCACGACCTTGCAGTAAACATACCATTCTAACATCTTGTTGCTGAAAAAGAACCGTAGCATTAATTAAATAATTGCTATGTTTGGTAAGATATGTTGTTTGAAAGAATGAACAGTATAAACATGTTTTTATAATACTTGTCCATAAGAAGAAAAATCTTAGAATAATGAAATGATTAACTAATCTTAGAAAAATGAAATGATTACTTACAGAAATAATATAATCATTGCTGACTTCATGATTATGGACTTGGCCAAGTTTTCCCGTGACATTGAAGGTAAAGTTTATGCAGTCTATGGCGCACTGGCAGTACACATAGCAGGATAAACAGAATTCCGGATGTTGAAACGGAAATCATGTAGGCTTTGAAGTACTACAAAGAAAAAAACCTCTAAGTGTCAAAGAAATAGGTCGTTTCCGACTATTGGTCGTGATTAATTGACCTATTTTATGTGTGATATGACCAAATTAAGCTTGGAGGACAAATTCGTCTAGCGTACGGTATATGTTTTTTGCCATTATTTCCTCCTACATATATACATGATCAGTAGTGGCGTACCAGGTCATTGGCATCACCGATATTTCATTTGTCGGTCGCCGCTAAAGTAGGGGCCAACTAATTGCGTCAGTACAAGGCACCGTGACACTCGGGAGTATTGATAAAGTTGCTCAGAATTGCAACCTATTTAGGTTGTCCAATCAATCAATCAATCAATCAATCAATCAATCAATCAATCAATCAATCAATCAATCAATCAATCAATCAATCAATCAATTAATGACACACTGTACTTGCATGTTACATAAAGGTTTCCAACATTTTCAATGTTACCATGGTTACATAAGGTTGAAAATTATATATGTTAAGCAGCAGACCTTTCTCTAACCTTGCGTCACCTTTCGCAGCTTTGAGGAACTTTCAGCAACCTTGGGCAACATTGCCGAGCTTTATGCAACATTGGGCAACCCTCCGCAATGTTGTGGAATCTTGTGCAACTTTGGGCTACATTGTGTAACCTACAGACGATGTTAATATTGTTACAGTACCAGCTCTCCGGGATTTAGGAAAGTTCCTTCAGTCACACGGCATGCATCATATTTTGAAAGAGTAATCGGCCGAGTAGTAAAAATACATAAATCAACCAACTCGACCGAGCAAAGATACTCATTTACAATTGAATATAGGAATGCTACACTGACCCAAGTCCATGCTTCCCTAATGAGGCCAAAGAAAGTATATTGCCTGATAAGGATGAATATAATTGCCATTCAAAGATCAACACTGGTCATTGATCATCACTTCCTTTTTATGGGTAAGGTAGCGTACGTACGTGGACTTGGGTCAATGTAGTCCTGCACCATGACTTGACTTACGTGTCAAGTCATGGGAATTATGTGTAGTATTAGAGTAGTATTTAAAAAGTAGTATTTAAGCTTTATAAGTTTTGACATGAAATATTTGAAAAGTAAAAAAATTCCCCTCACCATAGGCAACATCTCTTAATAGTGTTGAATCATAACAAACATGATTTAAACCCAAAGATGAAATTTATCACCCAAAATCTGAATGTAAACAAAGTTGAGGTTGTCAAATTCGGAAACCCAATGCTACAAGATACAAAGTAAGTTTAGGCTCCAAAATCACACATTTTGATTCTAAATGTTAAAACAAATCGCCTAACATGAGATGCACAAGCAGGGCCCTACGAAAGCATGTAAGCCAAGGGGGGCAAACACATTTACCGTCCCGAAATTCATGTTTCGTCCCGATGTATATACCATCAATTTGTTTGTAATGCGCGCGTAGCGCGCGAAACTTTTGCTATTTTCAGCCAAAAATCAATAAAAACCTTGATTTTTGTGCTAAAAGAGGATTATTTTGACTAAAAATTTGCGGGACAGTAATATCGTAGCCAGCGTCCCGATTTTTCGAGACAAGGGGGAGCAAGTGCCCCCCCCCCCCCCCCCCCCCCCCCTTCGTCCGGCCCCGGGCACAAAACCCCCAAAAAGCAAACCGATTATAAAATTGGTGAACAGCTTCAGTATTTTGGCTGAATTTGAGATGTGGACTTAGTCCGAAGATGATCTGTATTGGCATGCTTAAATGGCAGTTTTACTACATAGCATGGTGCCAGGACTAGGGTCAGTGTTGCTTTCGTATATTCATAAAACTCGATCGAGTAAGATCTCGGTCACAGATTCAAAAACGATCGCAGTGCTATGTGTCTTTGAAAAAGGTTATTAAACTACTCCTGAAAGTTCTGAATTTTTTAAAGACTTTCTATTGATGTTCGACCGATTTCGCTACTTGACCGAGGCCTCTTTCTCTATGTGACCGAATCATTATGGAAAATTCAGAAATGTTTACTTTTTTATGAAAAATCTGTCCGACTCTGATTGTTCATGATTACGTGACGGAATTTTAAAGGGTCATGCCATTTGGTAGGTCAATGTACCGTATATTCTGTCAGGAAATTACTTTTCATACAAATTTGATGATTATTTTGACTATAGGTCCATTCCAGCATCAGCATATCATTCACGTAAATCCACTGTGGTTTCCGTGTAAGCTCGAGTTTACTCTCACTTTGCCGGAGCTCGTTTCACCGTACACCATTACGCATCCATGTGGGTTTGATATGAATGTTTTTGTTGTGACATTAGCTTGCCAAATATGGGCTATATGTTGCTAAATATCACAAAGAAACCCAACTTGGTACTTGGTACCAAGTAAGCAAAAGGAAGCTTATCTTCAACAGGGTTGCAAAGAAATGTTTTTTAAATTTAGTTTTGAATGCAGGAGGAAGACCGGAGTACCAGGAGAAAAACCTTCGGAAGCGAGTATGGACTGAAAACAAAAAATCACATAAAGCGCCGGGCGCGGGACTCGAACCCGGGACCTCATTGGTGCAAGGCGAGGGAACTACCGCTGCGCCAAGCTTTTTCCTTATACAAATTTATTTACTGCGCATTATAAAAATTACATAATGTTTCTTCTTGCCAGTTTTGCTCAAAAAATTGTTGATTTAAAAAAAAATACCAGTCCCCTCTAAAATGTTAACCTTCCGCCGCCACCAATGAGCTTCCATATGCAAATGTAACATGTAATAGGTATGCCCCATACCAAGTTTCATCAAATCGGCCATCTTTTTAGTTAAATAATACAGCTGCAACAATATGTCACAAACGTCACGAAAACGTTGCATAGGCACACGTGTGCATCATAAGTTGCAATAGTATTTTCATTTATTTTTAGTTACACATTGTATATATATATTAAAAGGTTATTACAAAGCTTAAAACAATTGCAAAACCCCGTGGGAAGGGGGTACACACCTTGAAAAGGACCAGGGTTGTGTGGCCCTGAAGATTCCTTTGCACGCTAAGATCTCTGTTTCAGCATGTTTCAGTTCTGTAAGACTCTTTTTCAAAAAAATCACAAATTTTACAAAATGTTCATTACGTACTTTTAGCCCATACGTGAAGCACATATCTTAAAAGCTCTTAATGAAATTACACGTTTATTACAACTGTTAAGCCCTTTCATCTTTTGTCATGTGTGTCCGTTATGCATGATCTCAAGAGAAAGCAAAGGATTCACAGTGAAAAAATTAATAGCAATTTTGTCACTTCGTTTTACAACTGATTGAATTTAAATAGAAATGAGATGTCGGGTATTTCAGGCCGGTATTGGGTAATTCGGTAGCGATTCATATAAGGGAAATCTGAGCGTCATGATCTTTCTAGAGCCCATAATTTAACAAACATTTCCATCCAAAACCCTAAAATTAGGCCGAACTCAGTTCTTTAAAGCCTATTTTCTCCAAAAAAGGAAGTTTTTAAAGCCATATTTGTTCTAAAAAAGTTTTTAAGCCCTGTGTTTGGTGTCTACCCCTCCACAGGAGGCTGCCGCTCTTTAGGCTCCGCACACCTATGCATAAGTGAAATTTCCAGCATGATGGCAAATAATTATATATTTTCAGGATAGTATACAAATACAGCATGGTATTGAGGGAAGTAGTGAAAATTACTGATGCCGAGGTGTTGGATGTGGGTGACTACTTCCCGACGCGAAGCGGAGGGAACTAGTCACATGCGTCCAACAACGAGGGATCAGGAATTTTCAATACTTCTCAAAATAAACCATGTTGTATTTGTTTTACTATACCTCAATACCAAAATATTTCACTGAATGTAATATAAGCAAAACCAAAAATCACATAAAATGTATACTGTCTTGGTCACCGTATGAATTTCCAACGGAGGGGTGCGGTAGTAGGGGTGCGATAGTTTTTCATT
The DNA here is from genome assembly GCA_000969725.1 of Ophiothrix spiculata. NCBI lineage: Eukaryota > Metazoa > Echinodermata > Ophiuroidea > Amphilepidida > Ophiotrichidae > Ophiothrix > Ophiothrix spiculata. Next base: position 62,609 of record JXSR01S021668.1, on the reverse strand, counting down.
TTTTTTCCCTGCATGGGCGTTACGCGCAATCGGGGAAGTAGGCAAAATGCTGTCACGCGCATCAGGTTGAGCTGTCCAATTATATTTCATGTTTGCCTAATGAATATTTATGAGGTATAGTAATAGATATTGTAATGTCCTTGATGCTAGAATGATGAAAGATTTTAGAGGGTTTGCGGACACTTCAAGACTGTTATTAAACATGTTCATCCACCCACACACCCATATCCCACCCCACCTCACATACTCTCAAACAAACAGGCAGATCTATTGGTGAGAGTGTCACTAGTGGGGTGGGTTATGCATGTGGGTATATAAAAGACGATAGAAACTAGTAGGTGTGTTTCACGATGTGCATGTGGGTGTTTGGGCGGATGAATATGTTCCACATTTACGGAAACTTTTTTCGGAAATGTTTAACAGTGTAGTTTATAGAGTATGTAATTACACTGTCAGAATTCAACAACTCGTACATACAAGACAACCCATACTGTATTTATGAAACAAGCATTCTTTATTTTCACAATCAAAACTGCTATCAAAATACAACTTTAAAATATACTTTCTTTTCAACATTATAAAGTCACAATTTTATAAAATCTATGTTTAGTTCCTATCATCCGTCCGTTGTGGATTCTAACACACACATGCCACCTTTTGCATCGGTTTCATTTCAATTTCGTTATGTGAATGCAAGAAAGTCGTCGACCTGCAATGACTGTCATTCTTTGCATTTGTGTCAGATCTTAAAATGATTGTCTCACCTATGTCGGTTGCTCTTGACATTTTTCTCAAGGTAATATTTTCGCCTGAGCAGATGCAGTACTAGAGTTGTCATCTGAAGAACCATTTCAAATGCCACTGACCCAACCCTGGACTCTATATGAAGAGTTGATTTGCAAAACTGATTGCACTTTTCGAGAACGGGGCAAAAAATGACATATACACCAAAATGAATAATTAAGGTGCTGAGATTAATTTTCTTAATTCTCGAAGTATTATATATTTAGACATACACATACACTGTAATTAAAATGATGTAGGCATATTTGCAAGTAAACTCTTTAAATTTCAAGCAAAAAACAAACAAACCCATAGCTGACGATTTTTTTCTCCATTGGATTATAGTGTATCTTCTAAAT